>JZKD02S0646450.1:622148-638321 GCA_000966675.3 Picea glauca | reverse complement strand
ATTGTAAATCTGGACCGTTCATTATAAGGTCGCAGATCTAATGGTAGAAATTATGTTAGGGTTTTTTTCCCTAGAAGGCAACCCTCTGTTATGAGGGAAATGTATTGCGGCTATGAATTAGGGCGAGTATTGTATTCTGAGAGAGGAGACTGTGAGAGAAATAAGAGGAAGTTACAATGGGTTTTGTTGTAGGTTGTATCCCTTCATTTGTTGAATAATAATAAAGGAAGGACCTGGCAATTTTTCTGGTGGATGTAGCCCACACTGGGTGAACCACATAAATATGTGTCTCTATTGTATTATGTATATTCTTTGTTTTGTTTCTGCATTTGTTTTATTTTATTGCTTCGCAGTCCTGTTTTTCTAACAGTCTATGGACTGAACAGGCGCTTATCTTTCTCTTGGCCCTACTTTCCATGTGATTGTGGGCTGTGACCTTGCCTAAAAACCAAAGGCGCTTCGATATTTCACATTTCAGCGATTCCAACTGTAAGGGACGAGCGACCCCCTGACTTTCAAAGTCCCGGTAGTCGAAACGATGACCGAACCTAATCGCACGCCACATGTCCCTTTTCGGTTAAACGGTCCAGATCAAACCTCATCGGCTTTCGGGTCTCGGGACTTTGGGCCACATATGAAGCTTGGTGACAGGGGCCCCGAAATCTTGATTCCTGATTCCCCAAAAAGTGTCTATGTCAAATCAACGGCCTTTGAATTTTCTTGATTGGATGGCCCATATCTCCCTATTCCACGAATCAGAATTTCGTGATTCCTGCTGAAACACTTTGTGACGCTTGATCTTATGATTCCTGCGCTCGCTTGATTTGGGTCTATATCATACCACTTTAAGTGTTGCGACCTGCGACAATGGAGACTTAGATGACTGGCTGGGGTGTGGGGAGACACATGATTAGTGGCAAAGGCCGAGGAAAATAAGATGTTGATAGCGGAGAGGGAAATAGGAATGGCTCTGCTGGCTACAAGGAGGAACATATAAAGTTATGGCCAACAAAATTGAGGAGGACAGGGCGAGGATACATACTTGAGTAACTTGACACATGCCTATGGGCCTTGAAAAATTTATGTGATAACATTTGGCTCCATAGGGGATGGCATGCTCCCTGCAAGCTTCCAAGAACAAGTAGTTCCCGATGCCTTAGTTGTTGGGTTATGGAGTATATTAGTCATAAAAATATAAAAAGTTAAAGAAACAAAAGTAAAACCGGAATGGTATTTATAGTGGTGGAAAGCTGGCTGCAGCTTTAAACAAAAAACTCTTTGAAGAAGTGGCCATTCACAGGGCCCCCAAAAATTTCATCACCTTCGAGATTCTGCAACCTATAAGTGTTGTTCCGGATGCTTCAGAAATATTGAAGGGACCGATCCACAAGGCCTCGAATTTTGTATGCTTGCCTCTGTCCTGCTTCGGTGTGTCCCACTTTAAGACTATATCTCTCGGCTGGAAACCTTCTTTTTGCACCTTCCTTTCGAAAGCCAGCTTGATCTTCTGTTGATTTTCATGCGCTTTTTCAAGGAGCTACTCTCTTGCCTGTTGCACTTCGACTAGCTGATGGATTATCCTGACCATATCTTCGGGCTCACCCTGGTGATCTTGAAAGAATTTTTCCACGGGCAAGGCGAGCTGAGAGGGAAACAATGCTTATGTTCCATACACAAGCTGGAAAGGGGAGAGACCAAGATATATTTCCGTTGTCACTCTGTCAGCCCATAGAGAACTTGAGCTTTGAATCCCAAGCCCTTTTATTATCCTCCAACAGTCTTTTAATGATTTTGATGAGGCTTTTGTTAGAGGATTTCTCCAGTCCATTTCCCTGGGGGTAGTAGGGGGTAGAGTGAATCAATTTGATTTTGAACTTCTTGCAGAAACGGATCAATGGTTCAGCTTTGAATGATGTTACGTTATCTGTGACAATTCTACCAGGATAGCCAAATCTTGCTATGATTCCTTCAAGAAAACTAATGACCACTTTGTGAGAAGCAATCCTTGTGGGAATAGCTTCTATCCACTTGGTGAAATAGTCTGTCGCAGTCAAGATCCACCTGTGTTGACCACTGGATGCAGGATGAATTTCCCTAATGAAATCTAGGCCCCATTGTTGAAAGGGTCCTGAAGTGACCACGGGTTTCAATGGCAGTGTATTTAACTGGTGCTTTCTTGAGAACTTTTGACATTTAGCGCAGGCTCTAAATTTTGCACAAACATCAGTGAACAGAGTGGGCCAGAAGTATCCATCCCTGAGAACTGTGTGGGTCGTCATTCTCCAAAAGTGGTGTCCCCCGCATAGGCTTTCATGAAAGTTCGACATGACTTTTTGTGCTTCTGGCAGTTTTAAACATCTCAAAAGTACCCCCAGGGGGTCTTTCCATTATAAGATCCAATCAACAAGGAAATATTTAATTTCTTTGAGCTTTAAATATATTTCCTTGTTCTTTTTCATGCCATCAGGTGGCCGTAATTTCTGTAGAAAATATATGACATCCTTGTACCAAGGACATCCTGCTAATGGGGGGACAACTGGCTGATTTCCTGAGCATTCATTGATGAAACTTACCCCCAAAGCCTTGCAATTAGATTCAGCCAGCAGCTTGGCCAAACCTTGACCTTTAATCAATTTGGTGGGCTTTATCTCTAGGTCAAATTCGAGGATTTTGACAATCCATCGACTTCTTCTTCCATCTATGTCTCGCTTAACAAGAATTTCCTTCACGGCAATCGAAGGGACATATGCGATGATTTTTTATTGCAGGACATAGAATATGAAGGCCTTGATAGCTTTGACCAAAGCATAGGCCTACTTCTCCATGATGTCGTATTTCTCTTCAACATCTCTCAATGCTCGACTGAAAAAAGAAATAGGTTGCTCCAATCCTTCAGGATTCTTCTGTAATAGAACAGCCCCTACAGTGTCAAACGAAGAAAATGAGAAAATAAGGAAATCCTTTGAGTAATCAGGACTGATAAGCACATGTGCTTCAGTCAAGGCTTTCTTTATCTGGTCAAGGGAGTTTCAAGACTCAATAGTCCATTTAACTTCGTTCTCTTTCCTCAACATGGTTGTTATAAGCCTCACCATCTCAACAAAGTTGGAAACAAACCTCCTCATAAAATTAATCTTTCCCAGAAAGACTGAACTTCTTTCTTGGATCTTGGGAGTGATAGGGTTTGGATTGCTTCAACTCTGTTGGGATCAATCCTCACTCCCTCAGCTGATACTATATGTCCCAACAACCTCCCTTCCTTCATGGAAAACAAAGACTTCTTGGTATTTAAGGAGAGGCCAAACTTCCTGCATTTCAGGAAAACCCTTTTCAAGTGCACACAATGCTCTACGTCAGATCTGGAGAAGACTGTAATGTCATCCAGATAGATGACCACAAATTTGTCTTTTTCTCCAATGAAGGTTATGTACATGGCTCACTGAAATGTTGCTCATGCGTTCATCAATCCAAAAGGCATTTTGGCATACATGAATCTACCCCAAGGAATGGTGAAGGTTGTTTTTTCTCTGTCCTAAGGCAAGACTGATATCTGATTGTAGCCAAAAAATCCATCAATCATGGATATCCTTGATGCACCAGTTACCCTTTGTAATATATGTTCCATCTTTGGTAAGGGGTAATTGTCCTTCTTTGAGATCCTATTCAGATTTATGAAATCAACATAGAGTCTGATTTCTCCACTTTTCTTTCTCACTGGGACCAGATTGGCCACCCATTCATAATATCTCAAAGGGACAATGATTTGGGCATCCAACAACTTCTTTACTTCTTTCTTCATGATAGGAAGCAACATAGGATTAATCTGTCTTAGCTTCTGCCTAAATGGCTTAGCCTCTTCCGTCAGTGGGATCTTATGGTCAATGACAGTTGTGTCATATTTTTTGAGGTATTCATAGGTCCAAGAAAATACATCAACAAATTCCCTTAACAACTTAGCATACTCGGTCCTCTGTTCTCTTGTTAATCTGTTTGACAATTTGATAAACTTTGGCTCCTTCTCTGTGCCAATGTTGCACTCAATTACATCAGCATTATCATTTGGGATTTTACCCTTTACTACCACATCATTGTTGTCAAATAGCCTTTCGAAAGGAACTATTCCTTTGGGAAAATGATTTTTGGGCACCTGAACAATATGATGATCAACGATCTTGTTCAGAAAAATACCAGCATCATGATCGGATTCAGAAGCAGGGTCTTGATCAATGTGCAATGCTGAAAACTCCTCGACAGTCTCCAGGAATATTTTTATTTCAAGATCATCCTCAAAAACCTTCCAATGCTTGACATTGTCAGGTATGGAGGGCCTATACTTTACTTTTGTATCATATCTGAGGTTAGGTGGCAGAGGGATTCTGAAATTACTTGCTGAAAAATCCAGAGAATTGACCACATTATTCTCTTCTCTAGGAATGAATGAATTGTTGAAAGCCGAGAAAAAGATGTCAATTAAATCCCATACTTCATTCCTATAAGATTTGAGCCTTGGATGCTTGGCTTGGTAAAGATTTATGACTTGTTTTACGACCAATTTGGCATCCCCAAACACAAATATTTCCTTGATTCCCATATCTTTCGCAACCCTCAAACCCAACATAAGAGCTTCATTCTCCGCCACATTATTGGTCACTTCAAATTCTAATTTGTAGGAAAGAGGTATGGTCTCTTGAGTTGGTGAGATAAGCACCATTCGAGCACCAGCACCCTCCTTGGAAGAGGCTCCATCAAAGAACATTTTCCAAATAGAGGTGATGGAGGAAAATTCTTCGTGAAAAATAGTGGATTGTTTTCTGAGTTTTAGAGGAGGCTCGGGAGCATCAGTGAGTTGCAGTAAAATAGACCCCAAATCAGTGTCAAGCGCAAAGATAGGATGATTGGTGGGGTCTGCTTCATCATTAATAATGTAGACCATCTGAGCTTCCCTGTACAGTCTTCTGTGCGCCCCTCCAAATACAGGAATGGTAGCATCTATGAGGTCCATTTGTAATGTTCCCTAAAGCCTGTTTATCCAGGATCTTGACAAGAGCATGCCAAACTTGGGAGGAACATCTGCTACCACAATATCCATGACCATGCTTTTCATGGGCAGATGAAACAAGGTTACCACCAGATCTTTGATGACTCCAAGGCATTGCACCCTCCTTGAATCAAAAGAGTACAAATCATGATAGGCCTTTGTGACTTCCATCCTGAGCTCTTCCATGATTGTTTTAGGCATGAGGTTATGGGAAGCCCCTGAATTCATCAGACAATTATTCAACACCTTATCATGTATGTTTAGGGATGTGTAGAAGGGAGGGGATGAATCATCTCTATATTCTACCATAGGGCCTAAGATGACTGCTCGTTTCTCATCTTGGAGATTCACTAAGTCTGAGGGAAGCTGAGGTGTCTCGGGTTGTAGCAGTTTAGAGTGGGACCTTTTGAAATCCTAATGTTTAACAAGCTCTGATAGGGGGACAAGAATTCTGATTTTCTAAATTTCATGCTCAAAGTTAAAGGAGGAAGGAGGCTTAGGAATTTCTCTCACCTCTCGGATAAGGTCTTTGGCTAATGGCGAGAAATTCTGAGCTTTCTTTTCCTTGGCAATATTTGTTGCATACTTAGCAGGATTTTCTGCTATGAGAGGCTGATCAGGGATGTTAGAATTTCCGTATTTCTTCTTTGACCTGAGGTTATATTTATTGGGACTATTATTATTGGCTTTCTCCCCCTTACTCAGCTCATTTATTTGATTGTTTATGAGAAACTCCTCCTAGACAGATTGAGTTAAATGGGGAAAAGGGGAGGTGTCTCCAATACAATGAATTTGGGGGTCAAGCTCTTCTTCTTCCCTCTCCTCCTCATCAACAAGGTTATTTTGGAGAGGGGTTTGAATCCTCTGATCATCTCTATTTCTGTTCTTTTGTTCCCTTGGCATAATCTGAGGAACATTGTTATTTGGCCTCCTGAAATTTCCTCTATCGTCAACATTTTGGGAATTTATGTACGCTGGCTTCCCTTCTAACTCCAACCTTTCCATCCTAGCTGAAAGTGATTTTATTATCTTGGTTATTTCATCCATTTGAGGGGGAAGGGTAGAGGAAACGGATGTGGAGGCTTCAGGTCTCTTCCTGGGTATGTCTCTATCAGTCTTACTCCTGAGTCAGCCAACAACCAATATATTAGACTCTACTTCCACAACCACATCCAACATATGAGCCAGGGAAGTGGCTCTCATTTCCCTCAACAGGAGGCATAAATTGGGGTCAAAATAACTAGCATAAGTAATTTTGGTTGAAGCCTCTGTAGGCTTTATCTCAGCGGGGATCTTATTGTACATCTTGTTGAACCTTTTGGAGAAGTCAGAGACAGATTCTCCCTCTTTTCTCTTTAGGGACCCAAACTCTGTGATATAATACATGAAATCCTTTCTATCCCCCGTTGTCTCAAGAAGACATTATCCAGAGCCTCAATCCCATCAATATATCCAAGAGGCAGGGTCGTAAACCACTTCCTAGCCTCGCCTTCAAGGCTATGGACAAAAATTCTCATCCATACATCTGCATGCATGATAACATGATGATCTGTGAAACTGTAAAAGGCTTTGAGATGTTCCTTTGAGGTTATGTCTCCTTCGCCTCTAAACTAGCCATCTGTTGGGAGGACATTGAGAGGCTGAGGAAAAACGAGGGGGGCATACCTAGCAGCTATTATGGCCTCCATTCTGGTCATGGGGGGATTTTCTCCTGCCATAGGAATGTTGCATGGAGGAGAACTAGGAGGGGAAGGTTTTCGAACAAGGGATATTGGAACTGAGGCTCCAGGAGGAAAATGAAACAACAGAGGATTCAGAGAAAAGGCTACAGGGCTTGAGTCAGCAGAGGTTTATCTCTCTACAGTAGCAGCAACAACAATAGGAGGAGGGGTGGTAAAGCTCAGAGTGGGGAAATCTTTTGTGGTCCTGGGTCTAGGCCAAGGTACAACTTCAGGGAAGAGAGGAGTGATGGGGATTTCTCCCTCCAATCCCAGACCAGAAGGGGAAAACCCAACAGGAACACTCCCGAAATTAAAAGTTCTAGAAACTCTAGCAAAAGGTATGATAGGGGAATGAGAAGCAGAAAATGGAGTTTCTACAGAAGGAGATGGGAAATTATCAGAAATACCTGGTTCAGTAGTAGAAGTTCCTTCTCGAGGGGCCCTTCCCTTTCTGATAACTTTCTGTGAATCATTTTCAGGCGTAGCTAGAGGTAGTTGTGGATGAGACCGCGTGTGTCTGCCTTTTGGAGCTAGTTGAACAATGGAGTCAGACCAGTGAAGTCGTCCCAGTGGAGTCGCCAGGTGCACAGTTGCAATTTTCAGTGTACTAAGTTCTGATGCACCTTAAGAACCAATAAGCTTTATCGTTCAATCCCAGGGAAAATATTCAATTTCGTCCCCAGCAATGGCGCTAGAAATGTTAGCACCAGAAGTCACTCCTGGATTGTGGTAGGAGTAAGCCTGATACCCATCAGTGTTTTATGTCACAGGTTGGTTTTATAAAGGGTGATTGAATGGAAGTAAACTTAGAACAATATCATTTTAACTCAGAAAATTGGGTTGGGAATGCAAAGATAGGTGAAGTCTCGATCTAACTTAGGCCAGTAATTTTGCATAGTGGTGAGTAAGTAGAGTGAAACGAGAGAGGAATAAAAGTCTTCTCTGGGCATCAGGTATTTGAGCAACCTTTAGGGGGGGAATTCTCAGATATGATATCCTCTCAGATCTGAAAAAACTTCAAGAAACTTAAAATGATGCAAAAATTGATATAATCAAACCTACATTATATAATCATTACAACACCCGATTGGATCATCCATGCCTGGGATTTAAGAGTCAGAAGAAAAGAGAAAGGAAGAGGTTGGCTTCCACTAAACAAGAAGTCTCTAGTATCATTCTATAACCATAGAACCAGAGGTCTCGCTAAAACTTTACAATTGGGAGCTTAGCTCTACCATCAATCTTTTCAAAAACATAAAACCTAAGTATATATACTCAGAGCAACTCGCCCCTGACAGCAGGAGAGTCGTTGAGCCATTAAATTCCAAGTTAGCATGTGCATGATCTTCTTGTCTGACGGGGACATCAGATCGTCATGGCTCTTGGAGGGGGACCTGCACATAGGAGTACCACGAGCTAACTGCTCCAAACCTTCCACGTCTTCCATTTATGGATTGAGATGAGGTTTCAACCACCTACTCAATCTTCATTAACTGCCTTCTTACCTAGAGAGTGGTCGAGACTATAGGCATAAGATATGACCATGTGCATGATTTCCAAGGCTCGGAGGCTGGCCTCCTTTTCTTCTAGCTCCACCCTCGATGTAATCTGGGGCCATGATTTCATGCCTTTCTTCAAAATCATTTTGACATTTCTTCTGTCGGGGATTTTCACATGCTAAGTCTCAGGAATCTCGATCCTCGGTATTGCGAAGTCACCCTGCCCAAACTAATGGTTCGATCTTCTTTCAGAACCGACGGTCAGGATCATTTCCTTAGTCGACCTTAGTCGTCTGTGGACTGAACAGGCGCTTATCTTTCTCTTGGCCCTACTTTCCATGTGACTGTGGGCTGTGACCTTTCCTAAAAACCAAAGGCGCTTCAATATTTCACGTTTCAGCTATTCTAACTGCAAGGGAGGAGCGACCCCCTGACTTTCGAAGTACCGGTAGCCGAAATGGCGACCGAACCTAATCGCATGCCACATGTCCCTTTTCGGTTAAACGGTCCAGATCAAACCTCATCGGCTTTCGAGTCTCGAGACTTTGGGCCACAGATGAAGCTTGGTGACAGGGGCCCCAAAATCCCCATTCTCAATTCCCCGAAAAGTGTCGATGTCAAATCGACGACCATCGGATTTTCTTGATTGGATGGCCCGTATCTCCCTATTCCATGAATTGAAATTTTGCGATTCCTTCTGAAACACTTTGTGACGCTTGATATTCTGA
Source organism: Picea glauca (assembly GCA_000966675.3). Classification (NCBI taxonomy): domain Eukaryota; kingdom Viridiplantae; phylum Streptophyta; class Pinopsida; order Pinales; family Pinaceae; genus Picea; species Picea glauca. The sequence continues at coordinate 629,335 of JZKD02S0646450.1, read as the reverse complement.
TTCACGCGCTCGCTTGATTTGGGCCTGTATCAGACCACTTTAAGTGCTACGACCTGTGACAATGGAGACTTGGATGATTGGCTGGGGTGTGGGGAGACACAGGATTAATTGCAGAGGCTGAGGAAAATAAGATGTTGACAGCGGAGAGGGAAACAGGAATGGCTCTGCTGGCTACAAGGAGGAACATATAAAGATATGGCCAATGAAATTGAGGAGGACAGGGCGAGGATACAAACTTGAGTAACTTGACACATGCCTATGGGCCTTGACAACTTTATGTCATAACAGGGGGGATTTATGAAAAGCCATCATCTGTTCCTGTCATACATACCACTTTCCATCTCATTTCCCTCTCATCCATCCATTTACACTGGTATGGGCATAGGTTTGGCCAATTATTTAGGGGTTGTACCTTACCTTCTGGGAAGAATTGGTTAAAGGGCCTGGAGGGTAAAAGTAGCTGACGAGAGATAAAAGCCTAAAAATAAAACCTCAAGATGCTTCGCCCAGGGATCCCCAAGAAAGAAATAAAAAGATTCTCAGCAAGAAATAGAGGGACTCGTAAAATAATAAAACAAGACCTAGTTGAGGGATAGGGGTCTCATCACGAGCCAACCTATTAGTTCCATGGGCATCTAGCGATATGAAACTACCAACATCTGGTCACCACGCCAGGGTAGTGGCTCTTGGTGGCATGGCCAAGAGAAAGGGGGTCTCATCACGAGCCAACATTCTCATTTCTGTGAAATGCTTGTGGCTAACATTGCCACCACTGGTCACCAAGCTAGGGCAGTGTCCCCTGACTAGCTTCTTGAAAGAAAAAGAAATAAAAAAGATAAAAAACAATAAGACAAGACCTAGTTAGAGGATAGGGGGTCTCATCACGAGCCAGCCTATTAGGTCCATGGGCATCTAGCGGTATGACACTACCAACATCTAATCACCACGCAAGGGTAGTGGCTCTTGGTAGCATAGACAAGAGAAAGGGGGTCTCATCACAAGCCGACCTTCTCATTTTCGTGAAATGCTTGTGGCTAACATTTCCACCACTGGTCACCAAGCCAGGGTAGTGTCCCCTGACTAGATTCTTGAAGAAAAAAAGAATAAAGATAAAATGCATGAATGGGCTTGGAAACATTTGCATCCATGACAGGTACAGCTCACCCTCTACAGAGGCACCCACCGGTAAGCCATCCTTGCTATCACTGCACCCTTTGCCCATACATCCCTATCCACCTCACCCACTCACATGAATTGGATTTAATCTCTTCCAGAAACATCCCTCTTCCAATAGACACTAGCCCAATAGGACACCCTATCACTTCCTCCAAACTTGCATTGCAGATTTGTATAATGTCTTTGAGCACCTGATTGGGGTAAAGGGGGTTTTATGCACATGTTTAATAATATTGATGATTAGATGTGATTGACATTTCTATGATCCTTGTGACTTATGAGCCCATGGAGGGTGTATCTGTTGATGTGCAGGATCATTCCCGACGGACATGTACCACATTGGACAGGTACACATGGGGAGATGATTAGTTCGGACCCCCGTGGGGTTGAAGAGCCCACCACATGGATGATGAGACCCCAGTAGGAGAAGAGACATGGCAAAGTGTTTGTACTAGGGACAAGCAGAAGAATCCACCAGAGGCAGTTGAGAAGACCTGTAGTTGAACAGACCTATACCTAGGGGGGTTGTGCCCTCTTCATTCGAATGTTGGCCTTGGAAAGCCCAGGATGTCACCCAGGAGGTTCATGACGTCATCCAGTTTCATGGAAGTTTTGGCAGACATAAAAGGTAGTTTGGCACGTGTGGCAGGTTGGAGAAGTCCAAGGAGGGCTAACATTTTTCTCAAGGAGGTTGCATTTTCCCTAGAAAGGGATAATGTCACCCTAGAAGGGGCATGACGTATTGATTTTTCTTGATTAGGGTTTAGTTTATGACATTTTAATGTAAAACAGTATTATTGTGTATTTTGGCCTTGTCGGGCTTTTGATGACCTAAATTTTAATCAAAGTCATTTGTACTATATAAGTAACAGAGAAAAACTCTTTTTTGATTCATCATCTTTCACTCACTCATTAGTGAGGTCTGAAATTTGAGCCCTACTCTAGGGTTTTGGCTGAAATTGTGAGGCGCACTTGTTGAAGGAAGACATTTTTGGACTATTTTGGCATTTCTTCTTGGTGGAAGGTTTACAACTAGGGTTTGGATACTTAAATGAATGGTTTATGTAAGTGAATTTCTGCAACACTTCTTGATTGAATGGTTATAGTTTTATTTACTTTCATTTGTTATTATAATTTGTTGCATTAAAACCCTAGGTTACAAGCACATGCTAAAGGCCCTTGTCTCATGTCCCTACCAAGTTAAGAGTCATTTTGATTTCTTGAAGTGAGATAGAGCCTTGCCATAGCAACACTCTAGTCCTACTCTTCTAGCTAGCCGTTTTTTTTTCCCTTGTCATTGAGCTAAGAAGGAGGAAAATGCATCAAGGCTTAGGATTTCTACACCTTGATGAGTTGTTTTCCCCTAGGGTTTGTTAAATGAAGCCTTGCCATAGCAACACTTCACCTCCTAACTCTCTTTTCTTTAGCCCTATAACTTCTTGCTTGAGCTAGCCTATTTCAACTTGCCAATAAGCTAAAGAAGGAGGAGAAAGCATTAGGGCCCAGGGTTTTTGCACCTTAGTGAGCCTTTCTCCCCTAGAGTTTCATTGTTGAGACCTTTCTATAGAAACACCTCAACATCCAACCCTCTTGTCTTTAGCTTTATCATTATCATTTAGTCCTTCAACCTTTGCATCCTCTTTTGATTCCATTTTCCCTAGTAGCACACTGGTCTAAAGACCTCCTGTATTGAGTAACTTGATCACAAACAATCTCTAAACATCCTTGAACAATCTTTAACTATTTCTAACCCTAGCCTAGAACTAACCTTACTAACCCTATTGTTGTCATCACCCTTTATGCTATAAACACCTCTTGTGCAGCATTTGTCTTACCTTTAAAGCAATTGAATGATTAGTTAAGGCATTGTTTCCAAAGTGTTGATATTGTTATATTGAATGCCATAGTCTCTTTAGCATTTATTGTGAAGTAATATTGTAATCGTTGCTATCATATAAACATTGATTAACTTCATCAATATTATTGCTCAATTTCTTATTATAAGAAAGTCATTGATTATATGAAGTACTAACCAACAAGTGAGCTTGCACATGCACATTTTCTTTGTTTCTTTGTCTCGGGAAGGTGCCCTTTTAATTACTTTATCTTTATTGGTTGTTTAGCCGAGACTTTCTAATCAGGTGGTGAATTGTGAGGGAGAAATTATCACTTAGCCTTCAAACCTTTGCCTTCTCAAAACCCCAGGTCACCAAGGATGTCTCCCCTGGGCCTTACCTCCCTAAATAGAAAGAGCCTTCCCATTGAGGTGACAGTGGTGGGATTGGTTCAGTTACGCCAGTTTGACATCCTTTTATCTGTCTTTTACCCCAACTACAAATTACGCAATAACACTGCTCACACTTAAACTCAAATCACTGACCAAAGTTAATGAGGCCTTCACTTCCCTGTGCATTGCTTGTCGAGTTTATGTGATTAAAATAATTCTTGTACTAAGTTTTGTCCATTTGACCTCCACTCATAAACCCAACATCCACCAAACATTCTGATGGGTACTGGGATTATCCTGTTGCAATCTGAGGGTAACTCTCAGTGCTAACATTCGTGGCGTCGCTGTCGGGGAACGAATTGAATAAATTTCCCTGGGATAGAACGAAAAAGGGATTATGATTCTGAAGGTGCGTTAGAGATCAGTAGCTTGAAGATTGCAACTTGCACCTGTGGACTTCACTACTTATGTTGTCGCTCCCAAAGGCAGACACACGAGGTCTACTCCACAGCTGCCTCTAGAAACACCTAAAGCTGACCCAGAGAAGATTATCAAGAAAGGAAAGGCCTCTCAAGAATGACTTTCAGTTGTTGTACCAGGTGACTAGTAATTTACATGATTCTTCTTTTAAAACTCCAGTAGTTGTATCTAATTCTCCTTTTTTATCATCTGCTGGAGTTTCCAGAAGTTTAAATTTTGGAAGCTTTCCTACTGAACTGCCCCCTTCTGGTCTTCAATTGGAAGGATAAAGTTTTAAAACTCATGTTTCCCCTGATATTGTAAAGTGGTTTAGACCCAGAAGCTTAGAATATTTTCCCACTTTAGGCTTTCTTACTCCTCCTCCTATTACAGTTGTTGTATCCAAAGAGGGGGAAACTTCTTTTCCTTTGAACCCTATATCATTCTCCCCCAACACTCAATCGTTTCCCTTTTTCCCTAGAAACACAGTTGCAGTCGTACCTATATTAAATCCATCTCCCCCTGGTTCTCCTACAGTCTACACCCTGTTATCGCTCAGTTTGTAGTCTAGGTCAAGTATCTGGAAGGTAAGGATCAAACTGGCATAACAGGAGCTTCCCCACCCACTGTCACCTCGATGGGGGGCTCTTTCTATTTAGGGTGGCTAAACCCAAGGGAGATGTCCCTAGGCAATCTGGGGTGTTGAAAGGAAAAGAGTCAAGGGATTAAGGCTCAAGAGGTCAAAGTAAGTTTTCCCTCCACATATTACCGCCAAGAAGATAGTCAAAGAAGATGAACCACAGTAGAAGCACCTGTTTGCGAGACAAGGCAACAATAAAACTAATACATGCAAATAGTGGTTAATGCTTTAATTGTCAATGACTATCAATATTTAATACACATGAGCATAAATAATAGTAATAATTGACGAAGTCAATGATTGCAATAAAGGCTATAATGTTACTTCTTCAATAAATACAAAATGATATAGCATCAATATAGACAATCAACCCTTGAATTAACACAACGCTTTAGATATCATTAATATGCTCACATACAAATGTTGTTGCGTCACTATACTTGTTAGAGGGTGACGTCAGCTTTCTTCTAGGTTAGTTTGCTAGACAATGAGGTGGTCGTTTTGCAAAATAGGCCAATAAAATTTATCTACACATCAAAGTCTATCACTTGATGATCTAGCCGCAACTTTTATACTAGCCAAGAGCTNGGACTACGGTCTATCCCTTAGGCAGTAAGACGCAGTCGCCGTTAGCCTGCCCGGTTGACTTACCTATCGTGCCATAGAAGTTACGCCAGCCTTCGCAGTGTTCTTCGTGCGAAGGATTCCTTACCTATAATCGCGCCCTGCAACTCGCTGGGGGGATAAGTAGTCTTGCTTTTACGTAAAGAAATTATCACCCTTCATCCACCAAGAATGAGTCAATTCAACAGTAGGAGTGTGAATTGATTACCTCTGATCATCATTATTTAAGCTGTTTCCCCATCATGATTCATTTCCTTAATTATCGAGTAAATGATAGAATCCCTGTGTGTTGGTTTAAGTAACTCGGCGACTCGTCGGCTGCCTGCGCGCTTCACCAAGGAAAACGCTCAGCGWTTCGTGGGAATCTCTGCGCCTGGTTTGGGATTTCCTAYCGCCGCTCTTTAAACCCTCTGCTCTTCTACCCAGCGAATCTATGGCTGTTACAGTAACAGCAGCTCTGCTTGCGTCCTCCTTTAAGTCGGTCCCTGAATACTGTGAGTATATCCCCACGTCGCCGGAATTGATCCGCATTCACGGCCTGTATATCTAGACATGGTAAGACAACAATGTAGGCCTGAGCGTATTCAGGTTGAAAGCAGAACAGGAGTACCGGACAGCCTACCATAAGAAAGGAAAACAAAAAAAAAAACGACTGGTGTATTACATGCATTGGCTGCACTCCTGTGTGACAGGCCTGCAGTTTCAGCCTTTCTGTTGAGCGCAGTCCCAATTCATTGGCTTCAGACTTTTAAATGTAAAGGAGGCAAGTCACACTAACCCACCGAAGTCTTAGGAGACCGTATGTTCCTTCTCCGTAGCGACTGTCGAATGATCATGCTGTTTTATATCGTTTTATTTCGCAAGCCTAGAATATCCTTAAATAAATGATTATAAAATGAATTTATCCCTTCACGCTCTATTCACCATTAATACTCCTTAAAATAATCTTAACTCTGATCTGTTTATGGTTGGGTATCGATGAAATGTCTTCGGTATCCATTTCCTGGATTGAAAACTAATACGAAGGGTAATATTTTAATTTTCTTAAATGTACTTAGACCATACCCATAGTCAAGGAGAATTGTTACGGAATTATGGTTAATTGGTATGCATCCCTTAGGCTTACAAGTGATATACAATTTACTCATCCTTATGTCCNCATAAAGAAGAAGATTGATGACTATACCAGTGAGAGTAGGGCCGACACAGCCTGCTTTTTCCAAGCATTCTTCTAACTTATCAATGTATATGCCAAAAAGGGTAGGGGACAAGGGACAACCTTGTTTGATTATGATATTGCAGTTAATCTCTTTTGACCAACCCTCAATATTTTTAAACTTAGCCCCCTCATCAATCTGAGCCATGCCTTGACCTTTCGAGACTTTTTGGAGGGCTCGCCTTTGGCTCGAGAAACTAAATTGGAAATCTGAGCCCTAACTAATGTAAAACTAAATTGGAAATCTTATTTTATAGGGAATCACAACTAGATAGCAAAGCCACTATGTCGGTCAAAACAAAGTATTCACGAGCACGTGGTTTTAAAGAAACGTGAAGTTGTAGTTTAATAATATTGGTTATTGGCTGGGATGGCTATTTTTTCTAATATTCCTCCACTCTCATTCAATATTGGTTGGGATGGGATGACTATATTTTTTAATATTCCCTAATCTTGGTGAGAATATTAAGATGGTTATATTCTCTAATATTCCCCAGCCTGAAGGGAATATTAGAGAAAAGAGATGACTGTATAATATGGATTGGCAAAGTAAGTATTTTTCTAAGATTTCGGTATCTTAGTGAGAATATTAAGATGGTTATATTCTCTAATATTCCTCCACCCTCTCAAAGTAAGTGTTTCAAAAATGAAAACAGAAAGGAATTAAATTATAAATTGAAAATAGATATGTAAACAAAAAAGAAGTTAATTAATGAATGGATATAGAGTAGAGTCCTTTGAATGCCAAATGGAAATATATAATTTTTTTGAAAATTTATATTTTTAAATTAATTTTTAATTTTTAATAAATCTTTAAATGTAAATATATAGTTTTTTTGAAAATT
>JZKD02S0646450.1:611018-622138 GCA_000966675.3 Picea glauca | reverse complement strand
CAAAACAAATCTGGCGAAGAAGAAGAAACATGGTCCCTCCAGGGCCATGCTCAGGTCAATCCTGCTCTCAGTACTCCATGTCTAGGACCTGTGGGCCTCGAGACATGATCTCCTAGTTATCCCTAGATATAGGGGATAACACACCCCATGGTAGGTGCTAATCCTCCTAGAGACAGAATGGTTGCCATAGTGGTTGCCAGATATGACCCTCTTGTTTTACCTCGGCTTATGAATTCTCTCCCAGCTGGAGACTACCTTAATTAGAGGCCCAAGTTCAGAGGGGAGGAAGACATGACTTCAAAAGAGCACCTTTCAACTTTTTACAGATTTGCAGATATTCATCTCATTGAAAATGAATATGTGTGGATGAGAGTTTTTGTACAGAGCCTTGATGGTGAGGCTAGGAAATGGTTTAGGGACTTTCCTCCTAGATATATTGATGGGATTGAATCTCTAGATGGTGCATTTTTAAGACACTAGGGGATAAAAAATATTTCCTTTATTATATTACAGAATTTGGGTCACTTAAGAGAGAAGAGGGGGAATCTGTCTCAGACATATCCAAGAGATTTAATAAGATGTACAATAAGATTCCCACTGAAATTAAACCTACATAAACCTCTTCCAAGATTACTTATGCTAGTGCGTTTGACCCTAATTTTGTCTTCTACTGAGAGAAAGAATAGCTACCTCCTTGGCTCATATGCAAGATGAATCCCTTGAAGTAGATTCCAATATATTGATTGTTGACAAACTTAGGAGTAAGGCTGATAGAGACAGAATAAAAGGTAGGTCTGAAGTTTCAACCTCTGGTTCCTCTGCTTCCCACCCTCAAGTGGATGAGTTGACGATACTAGTAAAATCACTTTCTGCAGAAATAGAGAAGTTGAAATGTGAAGGAAAACAGGGCTATAGGAACGCACAAAATACTGACAACGTGAGTAATTTCAGGAGACCAAATAATTCCCCTCATATTATCTAGAGGGATCAAAGAAATAGGGATAGGGATGATCAAAAAATCCAAACCCCTCTCCAAAATAACCTAGTTACTGATGAGGAATGAGAGGAGGAAGAAATCAATCCTGGAATTTATTGTCTTGGTGACACCTCTTCGTCCCCCCATTTAACTCAGTCTACATATGAAGAGTCCCTCATGGACAGCCAACTAAATGAGATGAGCAAAGGAAAAAGGACTAGTGGCGGTCCAAATAGATACGACCTCAGGTCCAAGAAGAAAGAAGGAAAGCCTGATATTCCTGATCAGACTACTAGAGTAGAGGATCCTGCTAAAGAGGTGGCATCTTGCAGCAAAGGAAAATAGGCACAAAAACCCTAGGTAGTGGTTAAGATCCCTATCCCAAAAATAAAATATATTATGAAACCTCCCTCTTCTTTTAGCTTTGAGAATGAGATTCAAAAGATTAAAATTCCTGTACCTTTCTTGGAGCTAGTTAAAATTGAGGATTTCAAAATATACCTCTCCAAAGTGCTGCAGCCTGAACCTTCATCTCATTCCACCAATTCAGTCAACCTCCAAGATGAAAATCCTACTGTCATACTGGGACCTTTGGTTGAGGATAGAGATGACTGCTCCCCTCCTTTCTATACCTCATTGAACATACATGATAAGGTGTTGCACAACTGCCTGATAGATTCAGGGGCATCTCACAATCTCATGCCTAAGATTGTCATGGAGGAACTTGGGTTGGAGGTTACAAAAACTTACCATGACATGTACTCGTTTGATTCCAGGAAGGTGAAGTGCCTCGGGGTTATCAAAGACTTGGATGTTTCCTTGTTCCAATTTCCAATGAAAAGTGTAGTCATGGATATTGTGGTTGTTGATGTCCCCCCTAAGTTTGGGATGCTTTTGTCTAGATATTGGATTAAGAGACTGGGGGGAATGTTGTAGATGGATCTTTCATATTCTACTATTCCTGTGTTTGGGGGAGAGCATAGAAGGCTTTACAGGGAAGCTCAACTTGCTTACATTATTAGTGATGAAGCAAATCCGACCAACCAACCCATTTTTGCAGTAGACACTGATTTGGGAACCAGTATGTTACAACTCACTGATGGTCCTCAAGCACCTATTGAAATCAGAAAGCAACCCATCACCTCTTATGAAGACCCTCCTTCCAACGTCTCTGCTTGGAAAATGTTTTTTGATGGAGACTCTTCCAAGAAAAGTGTTGGGGTTGGGGTAGTTTTCATTTCCCCTACCCAAGAGACCATATCTCTATCTTTTAAGCTTGAATTTGAAACAACAAACAATGTTGCAGAATATGAGGCACTTGTTTTGGGTCTAAGAGCTGCCAAAGACATGGATATTGAGGAGCTAGCAGTATTTGAAGATGTTGAGTTAATTGTACATTAGATCAGAAATATGTATCAGGCTAAGCACCCTAGATTAATGGCCTACATAAATGAAGTATGGGATCTTGTTGACAGTTTCTTCTTGCCTTTTAATATCTCATTTTTTCCAAGAGAGGAAAACTCTATGGCAGATTCATTGGCTATCTCGGCAAGTAATTTTAGGGTCCCTTTGCCCCCAAAGCTCAAATATGAGGTGGAAGTAAAATACAAACCATATTTTCTTGATAATGTCAAACATTGGAAGGTTTTCGAGGACGATATTGAAATGAAGAGATTTCTTGAAACTGTAGATGAATTTTTTTATTTGCATATTGATCAAGATCAAGATACTGAAGAAAGCCCTCATGTTGATGCTTTTCTAAATAAAATTGTTGATCATCATATTGTTCATTTGCCAAGTAACCATATTCCAAAGGCACTTGTCCCTTTGGAGATATTGTTTGACATAAATGATGTTGTTGTAAAGGTTAAAGGTTCAACTGAAGAGGCCGATGTGACTGAATGCAATTTAGGAATAGAGGAAGATCTCAGGTATGAAAAATTGTCTAGCAGTCTATCAAAGGAGAAAAGGGTTGAGTATGTCAAGCTTTTGAGGGAGTTTGCTAATGTTTTTGCTTGGAAATATGAAGACTTAAGAGCATATGACACGAACATCATGGAACACAAAATCGCTTTGAAAGAAGAGGCCAAACCTTTCAGACAGAAAATCAGACAGATAAACCCCATGTTGTTGCCTATTATGGAAAAAGAAGTGAAAAGGTTTATGGATGCACAGATCATCATCCCCTTGATATTTTCAGAATGGGTGGCTAATCTAGTGCCTGTGAGGAAGAAGAATGGGGAAATCAGATTATGTGTAGACTTCAGGAATTTGAACAGAAGCTCCAAAAAGGAAAACTACCCCTTGCCAAAGATGGAACACATTTTACAGAGAGTGATTGGTTCATCTAGGATGTCTATGATTGATGGATTCTCTGGCTACAATCAGATCTTTGTCCTGCCTAAAGATAGAGAGAAGACAACTTTCACTACTCCTTGGGGCACATTCATGTATGCTAAAATTCCCTTTGGATTGATGAACCCAAGAGAAACCTTCCAGCGAGCCATGGACATTGCCTTCATTGGGGAAAAGGACAAATTTGTAGTCATCTATATGGACGACATTACAGTATTCTCAAGGTCCGATAAAGAGCATTGTCATTACCTAAAGAAAGTCTTCTTGAAGTGCATAAGGTTTGGTCTCTCCCTCAATCCTAAGAAATCTTTATATGAAAGAGGGAAAAGTGTTGGGGCATATTGTGTCAGCTGAAGGGGTGAGAATTGATCCAAGCAGAGTAGAGGCCATCCAGACCTTATCTTTTCCTAGATATAAAAAAGAGATTCAGTCTTTCTTGGGTAAAATCAACTTTCTGAGGAGGTTCATTTCTAATTTTGCTGAGTTGGTTAAACACATTACAACCATGCTTAGAAAAGGAAGCGAAGTGAAATGGAATTCTGAAGCTCAAGATTCTTTTGAACAAATCAAAAAGGCTTTGACTAAAGCACCTGTGCTCATCATCCCTGACTATTCTAAGGAATTTATGATATTCTCTGTTGCCTCATCGGATACATTGGTTGTTGTTTTGCTACAAAAAAATACAGAGGGGTTAGAGCAGCCTATTTCCTTTTTCAGCAGAGCATTGAGGGATGCATAAATAAGATATGATATCATGGAAAAACAAGCTTATGCCTTGGTCAAAGTCCTCAAGGATTTCAGAGTATACATTCTGCATTCAAGGATTGTTTCATATGTCCCACCAGCCTCAATAAAAGAGATATTGATCCAGCCTAACATAGATGGGAAGAGAAGCAAATGGATTGCCAAAATTCTAGAGTTTGACCTGGAAATAAGCCCACTAAATTGGTAAAAGGCCAAGGTTTAGCCAGGTTGCTGGTTGAATCAAATTGCAAGGCATTGGGGGTGAATTTCATGAACACACACTCAAAAAATCAGCAAACTGAGATTGTTGAGGAAGACTCTCATGTCAACCTGAACTTAGTAGAATGCATTTGGTATAAAGACATCATATATTTTCTGCAGAAGTTGAGACCTCCTGATGGTTTGGACAAAAACAAAGTAAGAGATTTGAAACTCAAAGCAATCAAATATAGTCTCATTGATCAGGTTTTGTACTGGAAGGATCCTCTGGGAATTCTGTTAAGATGTCTAGACCTGCAGGAACCCCAAAATGCTATGACTGATTTTCATGACAGTTTATGTGGGGGACATCATTTCTGGAGGACCACAGCTTATAAAATCATTAGAGATGGGTATTTTTGGCCCTGCCTTTTTACTGATGTTTGTGCAAATATCAGGGCTTGTGTTAAATGCCAAAATTTTGTTCGAAAGCAGCGGCTCAAATATTTGCCTTTGAAACCTGTAATGGTTTCCGGACCTTTTCAACAGTGGGGTCTAGACTTCATTGGAGAAATCCACCCAACCTCAAGTGGTCAACACAGGTAGATTTTGACTGCGACTAATTATTTCACCAAATATATAGAATCCATCCCTACAAGGAGTGCCTCCCACAAGGTAATCGTAAGCTTTCTTGAAGATATCATGTTCAGATTTGGTTGTCTAAGCAGGATTGTTACAGACAATGTTGCTTCTCTCAAAGTTGAACCATTAATCAAGTTCTGTGAGCAGTATGGGATAGCACTAATCCACTATAGTCTCTATTACCCTCAGGGAAATGGTTTAGCAGAGTCCTCCAAAAAAAGCCTCATAAACATCATCAAGAAGTTGTTAGAAGACAATAAGAAAGCCTAGGATTCAAAGATAAAGTTTGCATTATGGGCTGATAGACTTACAACCAAAAGGTCACTTGGCATTTCCCTTTTTCAGCTTGTGTATGGGGTTGAGGCTATCTTTCATGTTATCCCCCAGTTTAGGGATAACTAAGGAGATTATGTCTCGAGGCCCACAGATCCTAGACATGGAGTACCAAGAGCCAGATCAACTTGAGCATGGCCTTGGAGGGCCCATATTTTCTTTTCTTCAGCGCCTCCACCTTGTCAGCAGCAGCAGCATCCATCACCTCAGCCTGGTCCTGTAGCAGAGATGGATGTTGCTCCATGAGGTAATGAGTCTGGGTATCATGGCATGTGTCACTCTGATCCTCAAAACCTTTGAATACATGCATTTAGTTCTTTTTGTTTCTAACGGGTAATCGGATCTTATACTTATCCACTTGACCATCTCTGGGGGGGGTGACATGATGCCCTCGTAAGCTTGTTCCCATAGGTTTTGAGTTGCCACTGGGGGGATTCATGAAAAGTCATCGTTTGCTCCCATCATACTTACCACTTTCCATCTTACTCCCGCTCATCCATCGCATTAGACTGGTCTAGGCATTGGGTTGGCCAATTATTTAAGGGTTGCACCTTACCTTGTGGGAAGAAGGGGCTAAAGGCCTAGAGGGTAAAAGCAGCTGGAAAAAGATAAAACCTCGAGATGTTTCGCCCAGGGATCCTCGAGAAAGCAGTAAAAGGATTCTCAGCAAGAAACAGAGGGACCCATAAAAAATAATAAAACAAGACCTAGTCAGAGGATAGGGGGTTTCATCACAGGCCAGACTATTAGGTCCATGGGTATCTAGCACTATGACACTACTAGCAGCTGGTTACCATGCCAGGGTAGTGGTTCTTGGTGGCATTGCCAAGAGAAAGGGGGTCTCATCACGAGCCAACCTTCCAATTTCCGTGAAAGTGCATGTGGGTAACATTGCCACCACTGGTCACCACGCTAGGGCAATTTCCACTGATTAGCTTCTTGAAGAAAAATCAATAAAGAATAAAGATAAAGGAATGAATTGGCTTGGAAACATTTGCATCCAAGACAGGTGCAACTCACCCTCTATAGAGGCACCCACAGGTAAGTCATGCATTTCCCTGCTATCACTGCACCCCTTGTTCAGACACCCCTTATCCACCTCATCCACTAACATGACTTGGATTTGATTTCTCTCGGAAACATCCCACATCCAGTGATCACTAGCCCAATAGGATGCACTATCACTTCCTCCAAACTTGTCTTGCATATTTGTATAATGTCTTTGAGCACTTGACTGAGTAAAAGGGGTTTTGTGCACATTTTTAATAAAATTGATGATTAGATGTGATTGAAATTTCTATGATCCATGTGACTTATGAGACCATGGAGGGAATATCTGTTGATATGCAGGATCATAACCGACGGACAGGTACCATATTGTACAGGTATACATGGGGAGATGATTAGTTCGAACCTCCATGGGGTTGAGAGCCCACCAGATGGATGTTGAGACCTCAGCAGGGGGCAAAGACAGGTCAAAGGGTTTGCATCGGGGAAGAGGAGGACATTCCACTAGAGGGAGCTGAGCAGACCTATACCCAGGGGGGTTGTTCCTTTTCCACCAAGACGTTGGCCTTGGAAGGACATGACGTCACCCAGGACATTCATGACGTCATCCAACATTTGTGGAGGTTTTGGGAGCCAGTTATGGCACATGTGGCTTGTTCCGGAGGCCCAAGGAGGCCTAACGTTTTTCTCCAGGAGGCCAACGTTGCCCTAGAAAGGGATAATGTTACCCTAAAAGGGCATGACGTCCTCATTATTTTCTTTATTAGGGTTTGATTATGACATTTAATGTAAAAAACAGTATTATTATGTATTTTGGCCAGGTCAACCTTTTGGTGACCTAAAATTAAATTAAGGTCATTGGTATGGTATAAATTGAGGGGTTTTACTCCCATTTTCTCATCATCTTTCACTCACACTTATGTGAGGTTTGAAATTTGCGCCCTCTTTAGGTTTTTTGGCTGAAATTACTAGTGCACACTTGTTGAAGGAGGCTTTTCTTGGCTATTTTCTGCATTTTCTTGGTGGAAGGTTTACAACTAGGGTTTGGCATTGATAATACTTGGTGAATGTAAGTGAATTTATGCAATCCTTCCTTTGCTTGAATGGTTATGGTATTTTTACTTGCATTTTAATGAAATTTTTTGGATTAAACCCTAGGAAATAAGCACATGTTGGTGTCCTTATTTTAAGTCCCTACTAGGTTATGCTAAGAATCCATTTCATTTGCTGAAGATAAATGCTAGGGTCTTTCCATTGCAACACCCTACCATTTACTCTTCAAGCTAGCTGTTTTTAATTTTTCTTTTGAGCTAAAGAAGTAGGAAGACGCACTAAGGCCTAGGTTTACTACACCTTAGTGAATCGTCTTCCCCTAGGGTTGATAGGTTGAAGCCTTGTCTTAACAACACTTCAACCATCATATCCCTCTTGTCTTTGGCCCTACCATTATCATTTGTCCCTTCAAATTTTGCATCTAGTTTGACTCCATTTTCCCTAATAACGCACTGATCTAAGACCTTCTATGTTTGAGTACCTTGATCACAAATATCCAATACTTTGAACAATTATTAACACCTTCTAACCCTAGCTTAGACTAACTTACTAACCCTATTGTTGCTATCATTTACTTATGTTATAATAATATCCATGCATCATTTTATACATCTTTAAAGCAATTGAAAGATTAGCTAAAGCGTAGTAATCATTGCTTCTAAATGAATGTTGATATTGTAACATTGATGATAAATCACTATTGCTCATTGTGAAGCTTCTTTAGCATTTATTGTGAAGTGATATATTGTGATTATTGTTATTGTACATCATTGATTTGCTTCATCAATATTATCAATCAATTTCTTTATATCAGAAAGTTCTTGATTATATGAAGTACTAACCAACAAGTGATCTTGCATATATATAGTTTTCTTGTTGCTTTGTCTCGAGTAGGAACACTTCTGGTTATCATTATCTTTATTGGTTGTTTAGCCGGACCTTCTGATTGGTGGTGACTTGTGAAGGGGGAAAATTTACTTAGCCATAAGCCTTTGCCTTCTCAAAATCCCAGGTCATCGAGGACGTCTCCCCTGGGCATTTTATCTTTATTCTCAGTTTTGCCAGGTCATCGAGGACGTGACAGTGGTAGGGTAGTCTCAGTTTCGCCAGTTTTCCTTTCTCTCACCTTTCTTTTATTTCCAAGTACAAACTATGCGATAACATTTCCTACCCAACTCGCCTTGCCTATGGAAACGTTCCTCCAGGACTACGAAGAAGAACCCAATGATATGGTCAGGAGTATACTGCAGCTGGTAGAAGTACAATAGACTAGGGAGCAACTACTTGATAAAGCACAGGATCATCAATAGAAAATAAAACGAGCCTTTGACAAGAGTGCAAGTAAGGAAGATTTTCAGTTGGGGGATCTAGTGCTCAAGTGGGGTGCCCCCAAGCAAGACAAAGGAAAACATGGTAAATTTGAAGCCTTGTGGATTGGTCCCTTTAATATTTCTGAGGTATTTTCAAACAACACTTATAAATTGCAGAACTTGGAGGATTCTGAAGTTTTGGGTGGCCCTTTCAATGGGAATTTTCTCAAAAAGTATTTTTTCTAAGCCGTGATCAACATTCCACCATTTTAATTACCACTTATTTTCATTTTTATTTTGGATAAGAGACTCCATAACCCAAAGCTAAGGCACTGAAACTGCGCGTTCTTAGCAACTCACAAGGAGCACGCCATCCCCTGTGGAGCCAATGTTATCACATGAATTTGTCAAGGGTCATGTGTGACTGTTGTTAATACTTATGCATGTTCCCCCGTCTCATCTCTCTCTCTCTTCTCCACCACCAAGCCCTAGGATCTTTCCCTCTAATTGATAAAGTCATTTTCCCCCTTTTTGTTGACGACATGGTTTACCTTGGTGTCTTGCCCGACCAAGTCCCAACCCAAATCTTTTCTGTTTTTCTCGAAGAAGAACGAGCACTCATCATCATTTTGTCTTGAATTATTGGTCATTCTGTTTTCCCAAGCCTACAACAAGTCATCCAAATCTTTTTTTACACAGGAAGCAACCATGGGAACAAAGCACAGTTTTGAGAACGATCCATTTTGGGCTTGAAACACAAGCAAACAGGCAGGTTCAGTTTTCAACGGTGGAGATCCCCTGTGAATTTCAGATTAGCGGCCCCCGGGTATTCGGAATTATAAAGTTGCACGATTTTTAGCGTCAATCAGAAAGCCTGGAATTAAATATCAAGCAAAGGTTGAGTCTGGGTTGTCAGATCTCATTAGGGAGAGATCAACGGTGGGGAAACATTGTAGAAGTCAGGACTTTGGAGGATTGTAAGAGTTATTCGTCCAAAAGGTTTGAAGTCCCAAAACCCGGAGCAAATATGGGCCATCGATCAAAGGGACGCGCGACATTGTTGATATTATGGTAGTTGCGGGAGGTATTTACCTCCACGTGTAAACCTTACAAGAATAGAATATTCTAGGAAGCAAGAAGAAAACCTAATGAGCTGGCTAATAAACCTAGAAGACATGTCGGCCCAAGAAGATCATTTATATTAGGTTATTAGCCTACAAGAGAAGAAGTCGGCCAAAAGAATTAATATATACTGAACATACAGGTACCCAGAATGAGAAGTTGGCCCAGGCAGTTAGCCAGAATTACTATAAATACTGGAGGCCAATCTTCATTTTGGGAGGTAGTCTCAGAATTGCAGAGCAACACTTGTGCGCACTGTAGTGCCCAGCTTTGTGAGCAGGTTTGGAGGAGAGCTTCCATTGTAGCTGCTGCAGCTAGTAGATCACGTTTGGCTTGGACTATCTCTTGGTTAGGGTTTGGACTATCTGATCAGCTCTTGTTTGTGCGCTATCCTTGGGGAAAGGTGTGCTACCCTTTGTTTGGCTATCTAGCCTAGGGTTTGCTTCCAGAGTGATTCTCTGTCAAGGTTAAGGTGATCGAAGGGTGGCTTCAGCCTATGGTTGGGTGACAATAGCAATATTGTCAATGGTAAAACGAGCACATTCATTATATTCTAACAGGTTATGGGCCCACACCTCCTTCATTCAGTCTAACCACTGGAAGGAAACATAGCCGTAAGGATATTAAGCTCATTGAAGAACTTTTGCTAGGGTCTCTAGCAGGAGCAGTCACCATAGCACTGTCACTAGGGTTACTAGCAGGTGCAATTGTAGAAACCCTAATACTCTCGTTGAGGCACCTTAAGTGAAGGGATTGACCAAATTTCCGGATAGATCAGTGCGCCCTAGCCTAGCGTATCTCCTGGTACTCTCAGCAAGCCAAGACGTCAAGTTTGAGTTTTGGTCAGATCTAGGGTTGACCAAGTCAAAGAAGCCATGACTCACTCAATGAAGTCAGAAAACAAGTTAGATGGAGCTTCTAACTTCAGAGCATGGAAGACAAAGATTGACCTCATCCTTGCCAAGAATAAAGTGATGGATATCGTAAAAGGAAATATCGTGGAACCACAGTTTGAAGTAGGAAAAGAGAAGGAACCACAGAACGTTGCAGTTATGGAGAAGTTCAAAGATGGTGACATCAATGCCATGAGTATCATAGTGGACTCTATAAAAGACCACTTGATACCCTAAATCTCCCACCTTGACTCATCGAAGAAGATGTATGATGCCCTAACAAACCTCTTCTCAGTCAAAAACATTGGACAAATAATGAGTTTAAACAATGAGCTCTGTGACATGAAAATGAATGATTATGATAGCATAACATCATACTTTGTGAGGATTTCCCAGTTAAGATATCAACTACAAGCTATTGAAGAGATCATTTCAGAGAAGGAATTGGTAAACATAGTACTCAATGGTCTTCCCAAGACATGGGAT
>JZKD02S0646450.1:598499-610968 GCA_000966675.3 Picea glauca | reverse complement strand
AGCCTTCACAGCAAGATTCAAGAATTTCAGGAACAAAAGGAAGCTTGGTTCAAGGAGGAAGCCAAATCAAGAGAAAGATATTTTAGAAATACAATGCTTCAACTGTCGAAAGTATATTCACTACAAGAATCATTATCCCGAGCTAAAGAAAAGGAAGGAGAAACACGAAGCATTAGTTGCCGAAGAAAAGGAACCTACAAAGAAGACTAAGCAGGATGAAAGAGACTTCTTCTCCTAAAGGTAACAATACTCTTCTTAGTTCTTGTACATATCTTGTTTTGCATCGTCTCTATACATATCTTGTATATCTATCTCTTGGAAGATAATGTGTTCCAAGAAGAACTATACCTATGGAAGAACAACAAGATAAGGATTTATATCATTATACAAGTTAGATAATACACATGAAAGGATGAAATACATCAAACAAATCATGTGGAAGCTATTACAAGATAAGATGAAATCAGAATCAATCTTGAAGAGACTTAGAAGAAGCAAATACAAAAAGAAGTCAGCAATCAAAAGGAAATTGGAGAAAGACTTATGACGTTTTGCAGAAGAAAATGAGATGGAAGCATGGACTCTATTAGACAGAGGGATCTGATTATATATTGTGGAAGACAATAAGGATGCAGACGGGACCGTGGACTCTGTTAGACGGAGGGAGACGATTACATGCATTCATACATGAAGCAAGGATTAGGAGGGAGCTAATCCTATGATCCATTTGAGATGATGAAGTATATATCCATGGTAGTAGCTATGAAAGACAGTACGTGTTCAGTTCAACCTCAGAAGAAGTCTTCTTCGAAGAGAAGCCTTAAAGTATCCCTGGTTGTCCATCCACATCCACGATTTTATAATGAAAGGAAGAATTGGAATCTTTAAGGCCTGGAATCTATAAGAAACTCCATGGACCCTAGAGCTAAATATGAGGAAGAACATGAAAGAATCCAAGAAAGAAAGAGAAGCCAGAACAACCAGTCATTGTATTAAGAATCACAAGATTACTAGCCTGATATGAACTCACTAAAAGCAATCAAGCAAAGGAAATGAAAGTTATGATGAAGAACAGTGTATATATGCAAGCATTGCAAGATCCAGAACTAGAGGTTCTCCCAGATGGAGGGAGAAGACTATGATGATTACTTGTTCCAGTAAACCATACATACCTCTACATGAGCCATTATATCATCCGCAATATCCATGGGTTGGAGTTCTACATCAGATGAATGAAAATACTATTCTCCAGAGCAATTGAACAAAGAGCGTATGAAGAGAAATCTTAAGACTTTAAGGCATACAAAAAATAGACCCTTGTATGCAGATGGAAGAAGATAACTTGGTGGATAACCTCCAGTGCACAGCAGAAGCGTGATGAAGATTTTCTATAACAGAGATATTGTATCAAGATAATTACTCAGAAGATCAGATCTCATGATGACAGAAGAAGTGCCACATGGATATGTTCTAGTTTGACCATTTCCACGATGTTGTGAGGTAGCAGGAACCAAGAGGAATCCAACAATGATATACTTTATTGATCAAAGATACATAAAGCCTTCAGAGAAAACCAGTGTTCTAGACCAAGTACATTTGAAATCAAGCATTACATTATCTGTGATAAAGTCCAGAAAGGAGAAAGTGGTTCTCCAATACATATCTCCGCAGATGAGCAGATAAGCAGACATTTTGGTAAATCTTCTGTCCAAGATGAAAGAGTTTCCGTACTCAAGCTGGAGCTCATGGAGATGACTTCCTTATTGAAACAAGAAGAGATGACTCCCAGGTTGGGAGGGAGCATTGATGTATTATTGATTGATGGACAGTCATTTTTCAGTTCAAAAAATGGTCCAGGATGAGAAGTTCCTTTCCAGTTTGGAAAGTGGTTTGAGATTTCTGACGGACAGACATTTTCCAGTTCGGAAAATGGTCCAGATCGAACGGTCATTTTCGTAATAAAAATGGTTCAATGGATTGTTGATGTACCATAGACATCGACTTCCCATTGTGGTTAACATGGGGAGTAGTCTAGGGAAGTCTCTCTTCTTTAGGGTTACTCAAGAATACTGGCCCGCCTCACCAGACAACGATTACCCATTGTGGTTAACATGGGGAATGGTCTGTTTTGGAGGTTGGTGCAGGACAGTGATTTCCTCTTTTGGTTAACATGGGAAATGGTCTGGATGGTCATTCCTTAGGGAGGATTCATTCTCTCCAAGTTTCACTTTGTTTAGTGCCGGAGGAATGGCCCAAGGTGGGGAATAGTCTAGGTTCAGAAATCAGGGACAGAAATTCCTTAGGGCAGACTTATTCTCTCCAGGTTACACTTTGTTTAGTGTCGGAGGAATGGCCCAGGGTGGGGAATGGTCTAGGCTCAGAAATCAAGACAATTATTCTTCCTTGCTTGAGAAGAATAGTCTAGATATCTCATCATTGATGTCTTACCTTTTAGGGTAGATGATTTTCCAATATCTCACAGATGTGAGTGGAAGAATGGTCCAGATGATTTAGTTTATATCATAACATTGTTTCTGTGCAGGTTGATATCAGATGATTGTTATGAAGACTGTATGACAATAGATGTATACTACTTTGGTGGATGTGTTCCACTGTTTGTGACTATACGTTACTGATCAAGTACTTGTGTGCTACTTGGTGTGGTAGTGTACCACTGGATTGTATTTATGTACTGCTATGGATCGACACAATTGTGTTCTATTTTTGTTCTGATTTCCTTGAATACTATTAGTAGTTTTGGAAATGATTATCAGCTAGATGGATGATCAAAGGATAGAGATTTCCCAAACGGAAAATGGTTCAGAACATTTACTCTTCTAGGACATATGTCCAGATTAGAAGAATGGTTTTTGTGTCAATCTGTGGTGTGAGTGACTTATCTAGCATCATGTCTAATTCCTCAAATGGAGTATGGTTTCAAGAGATGATACAGATGATGACACTGATGGTGATGATGGTGCTCATGATCTAGTCATGAGATAGTCTATAAAACTATGTTGATGCTACCGGGTGAATGGTATGTTTGTCCTCAAGACCATTACCTGTAATACCTCCCTAGCTAGGAGGGAGTGTTGATATTATGGTAGCTGCGAGAGGTATTTACCTCCACGTGTAAACCTGACGAGAATAGAATATTCCTAGAAGCAAGAAGAAACCCTAATGAGTTGGCTAATAAACCTAGAAGACATGTCGGCCCAAGAAGATCATTTATATTAGGTTATTAGCCTACAAGAGAAGAAGTCGGCCAGAAGAAATAATATATATTGAACAGACAGATACCCAGAATGAGAAGTCGGCCTAGGCAGTTAGCCAGAATTACTATAAATACTAGAGGCCAGTCTTCATTTTGGGAAGTAGTCTCAGAATTGCAGAGCAACACTTGTGCGCATTGCAATGCCCAATTTTGTGCATAGGTTTGGAGGAGAGATGCCATTGCAGCTGCTGCAGCTAGAAAATCACGTTTGGCTTGGACTATCTCTTGGTTAGGGTTTGGACTATCTAATCAGCTCTTGTTGGTGCGTTATCCTTGGGGAAAGGTGCACTACCCTTTGTTTGTCTATCTAGCCTAGGGTTTGCTTCCAGAGTGATTCTCTGTCAAGGTTAAGGTGCTCGGAGGGTTGCTTCAGCCTATGGTTGGGTGACAATAACGATATTTTCAATGGTAAAACGAGCACATTCATTATATTCTATCAGGTGCCAGATCTGAGCTACACAAAAAGTCACTGCAGGATTTTCCAGTTGATTAGTGTGCAAAGGCCCAAAGAGCCAAAGCCCGAACTCTCGAAATAATTATGGGTAGTTAATCTTCGTAGTAGGAGCCAGGGTCCATCCAAGAGAAACGTGTGGCAAAAAAGGTGAGGATTTCCCAGATTATAGATCACGATCAGATTGTCTCACGTGTATTCTTCATACCAAATTTGCGCAAGGATTAGTGGTTTAGAAGAAGCCCCGAAGTTGCAGATCAAGCGCAATGCGTCCTTCTCCATCGGACGATAAATATCTACTTCGGGAATCTGGGATTCGGGAGTTTCAAGATCTCTCTCGTAGTCCATCGATCGTTGTCGTGCATCAATCTGAATCAACGATCATCGTTCACTTAAGAGCTTAAACATTCATTTCAGGTCGCCACGTCACTTTGGGCCCATATTTATGCCATCTCTACATGCAAACCCCTCCTAGGCTCTGAAGTCCAAGGTACATGGCAGCCATCAACACATACATGTGGCACCCTTATCAGTCATGACACGTGGAATCCATCTAGCACTAACACATGGCACTCATTTCAAGCATGTTCGGACCTGTCTTCAACCTATTTTCGAGTGACATATGTCACCCCTCCATCTGAGACACGTCATCATAGTGACGCCAGGCCTCCATGTCAGATTCTCCTCCGGGAAGTGTTCTCGTTCAGCACGCCCCTGTCACTTCCTCCAAACTTGGCTTGCATATTTGTATAATGCCTTTGAGCACTTGACTAAGTAAAAGGGGTTTTATGCACATGTTTAATAAAATTTATGATTAGATGTGATTGACATTGCTATGATCCCTGTCACTTATGACCCCATGGAGGGTGTATCTCTTGATGTGCAGGATCATACCCGAGGAACATGTACCATATTGGATAGGTACACATGGGGAGATGATTAGTTCGGACATCCATGGGGCTGAGAGCCCACCAGATGGATGCTAAGACCCCAACAAGGGGCAGAGACAGGTCAAAGGGTTTGCATCGAGGAAGAGGAGGACGTTCCACCAGAGGGACCTGAACAGACCTGTACCCAGGGGGGTTGTGCCTTTTCCACTAGGACGTTGGCCTTGGAAGGACATGACATCACCCAAGATGTTCATGACATCATCCAACATTTGTGGAGGTTTTGGGAGGCATTTGTGGCACATGTTGCTTGTTCTAGAGGGGCCCAAGGAGGCCTAACGTTTTTCTCCAAGAGGCCAACATTGCCCTAGAAAGGGCTAACGTCACCCTAAAAGGGCATGACGTCCTCATTATTTGCTTGATTAGGGTTTGATTGTGACATTTAATGTAAAAAAAAATATTATTGTGTATTTTGGCCATGTTGGCCTTTTGGTGACCTAAAATTAAATTAAGATCATTGGTATGGTATAAATTGAGGGTTTTTACTCCCATTTTCTCATCATCTTTCACTCACTTGTGTGAGGTCTGAAATTTGCGCCCTCTTTGGTTTTTTGGCTGAAATTACTAGTGCGCACTTGTTGAAGGAGGATTTTCTTGGCTATTTTCTGCATTTTCTTGGTGGAAGGTTTACAACTAGGGTTTGGCATTGATAATACTTGGTGAATGTAAGTGAATTTCGGTAATCCTTAATTTGCTTGAATGGTTATGGTATTTTACTTGCATTTTAATGAAATTTGTTGGATTGAACCCTAGGAAATAAGCACATGTTGGTGTCCTTATTTTAAGTCCCTACTAGGTTATGCTAAGAATCCATTTCATTTGTTGAAGATAAATACTAGGGCCTTGCCATTGCAACACCCTACCATTTACTCTTCAAGCTAGTCGTTTTTACTTTTTCTTTTGAGCTAAAGAAGGAGGAAGATGCACTAAGGCCTAGGTTTACTACACCTTAGTGAGTCGTCTTCCCATATGGTTGATAGGTTGAAGCCTTGTCTTAACAACACTTCAACCATCATATCCCTCTTGTCTTTGTCCCTACCATTATCATTTGTCCCTTCAAATTTTGTAGCTAGTTTGACTCCATTTTCCCTAATAACGCACTGATCTAAGAACTTCTATGTTTGAGTACCTTGATCAAAAATATCAAATACTTTGAACAATTATTAACACCTTCTAACCCTACCTTAGACTAACTTACTAACCCTAAGACCTTCTATGTTTGAGAACCTTGATCACAAATATCCAATACTTTGAACAATTATTAACACCTTCTAACCCTAGCTTAGACTAACTTACTAACCCTATTGCTACTATCATTTACTTATGTTATAATCATATCCATGCATCATTTTATACATCTTTAAAGCAATTGAAATATTGTCTAAAGCGTAGTAATCATTGCTTCTAAATGAATGTTGATATTGTAACATTGATGATAAATCACAATTGGTCATTGTGAAGCTTCTTTAGCATTTATTGTGAAGTGACATATTGTGATTATTGCTATTGTACATCATTGATTTGCTCCATCAATATTATCAATCAATTGATTTATATCAGAAAGTTCTTGATTATATGAAGTAATAACCAGCAAGTGATCTTGCATACATATAGTCTTCTTGTTGCTTTGTCTCAAGCAGGAACACTTCTGGTTATCATTATTTTTATTGGTTGTTTAGCCGGACCTTCTGATCGGTGGTGACTTGTTAGGGGGAAAAATTTACTTAGCCATAAGCCTTTTCCTTCTCAAAACCCTAGGTCATCGGGGATGTCTCCCCTGGGCCTACCTCCCTAAATAGAAAAATCTATCCTATCGAGGTGACAGTGGTAGGATAGTCTAAGTTTCACCAGTTTGCCTTTCTCTCACCTTTCCTTTACTTCCAGGTATAAACTACACGATAACATTTCCTACTCAACTTGACTTGCCTATGGAAAAGTTCCTCCAGGAATACCAAGAAGAACCCAATGATATGGTCAGGAGGATACTGCAGCTAGTACAAGTACAACAGACTAGGGAGCAAATCCTTGATAAAGCGCAGGATGATCAGCAGAAAATAAAATGAGCCTTTGACAATATTGCAAGCAAGGAAGATTTTCAGTTGGGGGATCTGATGCTCAAGTGGGATGCCCCCAAGAAAGACAAAGGAAAACATGGTAAATTCTAAGCCTTATGGATTAGTCCCTTCAAAATTTTTGAGGTATTTTCAAACAACACTTATAAATTGCAGAACTTGAAGGATTCTGAAGTTTTGGGTGGCCCTGTCAATGGGCATTTTCTCAAAAAGTATTTTTTCTAATCCGTGATCGACATTCCACCATTGTAATTACCACTTCTTTTCATTTTTATTTTGTATAAGAGACTCCATAACCCAAATCTAAGGCACTGAAACTGTGCGTTCTTGGCAGCTCACAGGGAGCACGCCATCCCTTGTGGAGCCAATGTTATCACATCAAGTTGTCAAGGGTCATGTGTGACTGTTGTTAATACCTATGTCTGTACTCTCGTCTCATCTCTCTCTCTCTTCCCCACCACCAAGCCCTAGGATCTTTCCCTCTGACTGATAAAGTCGTTTTCCCCCTTTTTGTTGATGACCTGGTTTCCCTTGGTGTCTTTCCCGACCCAAATATTTTTTGTTTTTCTCGAAGAAGGACGAGCACTCATCATCATTTTGTCTCGAATTATTGGTCATTCTATTTTCCCAAGCCCGCAATAAGCTGCCCAAATATTTGTTTACACAGGAAGCAACCATGGGCACAAAGTGCAATTTTGAGAATGGTCCATTTTGGGCTTGAAACACAAGCAAACAAGAAGGTTCAGTTTTCAACAGCGGGGACCCCCTGTGAAGTTCAGATTAGTGGCCCTCGGGTATTCAGAATTATAAATTTACGCTAGTTTTAGCGTCAATCAGAAAGCCCAGAATTAAAGATCAAGCTAAGGTTGAGTCTGGGCCATCGGATCTCATTGGGTAGATATCGACGGTGGGGAAACATTGCGGAAGTCGGTACTCTGGAGGATTGTAAGAGTTATTCATCTAAAAGTTCCGAAGTCCCAAAACCCAGAGCAAATATGAGCCATCGATCAAAGGGATGCGGGGCACCAGATCTGAGCTGCGGAAAAAGTCACTGCTGGATTTTCCAATTTAGGAGTGTGCAAAGGGCGGAAGAGCTGAAGCCCGAACTCCCAAAATAATTATGGGGCGTTGATCTTTGTAGTAGGAGCCAAGGTCCATCCAAGAGTGATGCATTGCAACAAATGTGGGGCTTTCCCAGATTATAGATCACGATCAAATCGACTCGCGTGTATTCGACATACCAAATTTGTGCAAGGATTATTGGTTAAGCAAAAGCCCCAAAGTTGCAGATCATGTGCAACGCGTCCTTCTCCATCGGATGGTAAATATCTACTTCGGGAATTCGGGCTTCGAGAGTTTCAATATCTCTACTCTTGGTTTCATCCGGAGTGATTTCTCCCGTAGTCCACCGATCGTTGTCGCGCATCCATCTGAATCAACGATCATCGTTCACTTCGGAGCTTCAACATTCATTTCAGAAGCCACGTCACTCTGGGCCCATATTTATGCCAGCTCTACATACAGACCCCTCCCGGGATCCAAAGTCCAAGGTACGTGGCAGCCATCAGCGCATACATGTGGCACCCTTATCAGTCCTGACACGTGGAATCCATCTAGCGCTAACACATGGCACTCATTTCAAGCATGTTCGGACCTGTCTTCAGCCTATTTTCGAGTGACACATGTCACCCCTCCATCCTCGACATGTCAGCATAGTGATGTCAGGCCTCCATGTCAGATTCTCCTCCGGGAGGTGTTCTCGTTTAGCGTGCCCTGTCACTTCCTCCAAACTTGGCTTGCATATTTGTATAATGTCTTTGAGCACTTGACTAAGTAAAAGGAGTTTTATGCACATGTTTAATAAAATTGATGATTAGATGTGATTGACATTGCTATGATCCCTGTGACTTATGAGCCCATGGAGGGCATATCTGTTGTTGTGCAGGATTATGCCCGACGGACATGTACCATATTGGACAGGTACACATGGAGAGATGATTAGTTCGGACCTCCATGGGGCTGAGAGCCCACCAGATGGACGCTGAGACCCCAAGAGGGGGCAAAGACATGTCATATTGCATCGAGGAACAGGAGGACGTTCCACCAGAGGGACCTGAGCAGACCTATACCCAGGGGGGTTGTGCCTTTTCCACCAAGAAATTGGCCTTGGAAGAACATGATGTCACCCACGATGTTCATGACGTCATCCAACATTTGTGGAGGTTTTGGGAGGCAGTTGTGGCACGTGTGGCTTGTTCCGGAGGCCCAAGGAGGCCTAACATTTTTCTCCAGGAGGCCAACGTTGCCCCAGAAAGGGTAACATCACCTTAAAAGGGCATGACGTCCTCATTATTTGCTTTATTAGAGTTTGATTATGACATTTAATGTAAAAAACAATATTATTATGTATTTTGGCCATGTCGTCCTTTTGGTGACCTAAAATTAAATTAAGGTCATTGGTATGGTATAAATTGAGGGTTTTTACTCCCATTTTCTCATCATCTTTCACTCACACTTGTGTGAGGTCTGAAATTTGTGCCCTCTTTAGGTTTTTTGGTTGAAATTACTAGTGCGCACTTGTTGAAGGAGGCTTTTCTTGGCTATTTTCTGCATTTTCTTGGTGGAAGGTTTACAACTAGGGTTTGGCATTGATAATACTTGGTGAATGTAAGTGAATTTCTGCAATCCTTCCTTTGCTTGAATGATTATGGTATTTTTACTTGAATTTTAATGAAATTTGCTAGATTAAACCCTAAGAAATAAGCACATGTTGGTGTCCTTATTTTAAGTCCCTACTAGGTTATGCTAAGAAGCCATTTCATTTGTTGAAGATAAATGTTAGGGCCTTTCCATTGCAACACCCTACCATTTAATCTTCAAGCTAGTCGTTTTTACTTTGTCTTTTGAGCTAATGAAGGAGGAAGACACACTAAGGCCTAGGTTTACTACAGCTTAGTGAGTCGTCTTCCCCTAGGGTTGATAGGTTGAAGCCTTGTCTTAACAAAACTTCAACCATCGTATCCCTATTGTCTTTGGCCCTACCATTATCATTTGTCCCTTCAAATTTTGCAGCTAGTTTGACTCCATTTGCCTTAATAACACATTGATCTAAGACCTTCTATGTTTGAGTACCTTGATCACAAATATCCAATACTTTGGACAATTATTAACACCTTCTAACCCTAGCTTAGACTAACTTACTAACCCTATTGTGCTATCATTTACTTATGTTATAATCATATCCATGCATCATTTTATACATCTTTAAAGAAATTGAAAGATTGGCTAAAGCGTAGTAGTCATTTCTTCTAAATGAATGTTGATATTGTAACATTGATGATAAATCACTATTGCTCATTGTGAAGCTTCTTTAGCATTTATTGTGAAGTGACATATTGTGATTATTGCTATTGTACATCATTGATTTGCTTCATCAATATTATCAATCAATTGCTTTATATCAGAAAGTCCTTGATTATATTAAGTACTAACCAGCAAGTGATCTTGCATATATATAGTTTTCTTATTTCTTTGTCTCGGGTAGGAACACTTTTGGTTATCATTATCTTTATTGGTTGTCTAGCCAGACCTTCTGATCGGTGGTGACTTCTGAGGGGGGAAATTTTACTTAGCCATAAGCCTTTGCATTCTCAAAACCCGAGCTCATCGGGGACGTCTCCCCTGAGCCTACCTCCCTAAATAGAAAAATCTATCCTATCGAGGTGACAGTGGTAGGATAGTCTCAATTTTGTCAGTTTGCCTCTCTCACCTTTCCTTTACTTCCAAGTACAAACTACATGATAACATTTCCTACTCAACTCACCTTGCCTATGGAAAATTTCCTCCAGAACTACCAAGAAGAACCTGATGATATGGTCAGGAGGATACTGCAGCTGGTAGAAGTACAACAGGTTAGGGAGCAGTTGCTTGATAAAGTGTAGGATCATCAACAAAAAATAAAATGAGCCTTTGGCAAGAGTGTAAGCAAGGAAGATTTTCAGTTGTGGGATATGGTGCTCAAGTGGAATGCCCCCAATCAAGACAAAGGGAAACATGGTAAATTTGAAGCCTTATGGATTGGTCCCTTCAAGATTTCTGAGGTATTTTCAAACAACACTTATAAATTGCAGAACTTGGAGGATTCCGAAGTTTTGGGTGGCCCTGTCAATGGGCATTTTCTCAAAAAGTATTTTGTCTTTGTCGTGATCGACATTCCACCATTGTAATTACCACTTCTTTTCATTTTTATTTTGGATAAGAGAATCCATAACCCAAAGCTAAGGCACTGAAACTACGCGTTCTTGGTAGCTCACAGGGAGCACACCATCCCCTGTGGAGCAAATGTTATCACATGAAGTTGTCAAGGTTCATGTGTGATTGTTGTTAATACCTATGTCTGTACCCTCGTCTCATCTCTCTCTCTATTCTCCACCACCAAGCCCTAGGATATTTCCCTTTGACTGATAAAGTCGTTTTCCCCCTTTTTGTTGACGACCTAGTTTCCCTTGGTGTCTTGCCCGACCAAGTCCCGAACCAAATCTTTTTTGTTTTTCTCGAAAAAGGACAAGCACTCATCATCATTTTGTCTCGAATTACTAGTCATTATGTTTTCCCAAGCCCGCAAGAAGCTGTCCAAATCTTTGTTTACACAAGAAGCAACCATGGGCACAAAGTGCAGTTTTCAGAACGATCCATTTTGGGCTTGAACAACAAGATCCCATGTGAAGTTCAGAATAGCGGCCCCCATGTATTCGGAATTATAAAGTTGCGCTAGTTTTAGTGTCAATTAGAAAACCTTGAATTAAAGATCAAGCAAAGGTTGAGTCTGGGCCGTCGGATCTCATTGGGGAGAGATCGACGGTGGGGAAACATTATGGAAGTCAGGACTCTGGAGGACTATAAGAGTTATTCGTCCAAAAGGTCCGAAGTCCCGAAACCCGGAGAAAATATGGGCCATCGATCAAAGGGACGTGCGGCGCCAGATTTGAGCTGTGGAAAAAGTCACTGCGGGATTTTCCAGTAGAGGAGTGCGCAAAGGCCCTAAGAGTCGAAGCCCGAATTCCTAAAATAATTATGGATCGTTGATCTTCATAGCAGGATCAAGGGTCCATACAAGAGCGACGTGTGGCAACAAAGGTGGGGCTATCCCAAATTATAGATCACGATCAGATCGGCTCGCATGTATTCGGCATACCAAATTTGAGAAAGGATTAGTGGTTAAGAAGAAGCCCCGAAGTTGCAAATCAAGCGCAACATGTCCTTCTCCATCGGACGGTAAATATTTATTTGGGAATCCGGGATTCAGGAGTTTCAATATCTCTACTCTCGATTTCATCCAGAGTGATTTCTCCCGTAGTCCACCGATCGTTGTCGCGCATCCATCTGAATCAACGGTCATCGTTCACTTCGGAGCTTCAACATTCATTTCAAGTCGCCACGTCACTCTGGGCCCATATTTATGCCAGCTCTACATGCAGACCTTTCCCGGGCTCCGAAGTCCAAGGAACGTGGCAGCCATCAACGCATACATGTGGCACCCTTATCAGTCATGACACGTGGAATCCATCTAGCGCTAACACATGGCACTCATTTCAAGCATGTTCGGACATGTCTTCTGTTAATGTTTATGCCATTATTATAGTTCTTTGCATTTCAATAGATAAGAGCATCATAAGAACAAGATCACTGAGAAATACACATTCACAAGAGACACAACATTTATCCT
>JZKD02S0646450.1:551496-568420 GCA_000966675.3 Picea glauca | reverse complement strand
TAGGGTTTATGCTTGATTATTCTTGGTGAAGTAAGTGGAAAATATGCATTTATTTATTGTGAATGAATGCTTATGGTTAATTTACTTGTTTCATGTCTAAGATTATGAAATTGTTGCTTGAAAGCCTACGAGAAAGACATATGTTACTATATTTTTCTCTATAGTCTTCCACTTGCTAAAATTTCTTGAAATGAACCTATCTTGAAGTAGATACTAGAGCCCTACCATTGTAGCACTCAAGTAACCCTACTTCCTTGCCCATTGCATATTTTATTTTCAATTTGTCCAAGGAAAAGAAAAATTGCTAGGGCCTAACTTTTGTTACTTTCTAGCAATTATCTCTAGGAATTGGATTTTTGAGGCCTTGGGCTACCAACACCTCTCTCATCCTCTCCATCCCCTTTGACTAAACATTATCATTTCTATTTGCCTCTAAGACATTTTTCTTCCATCATTGACTCCATTACCCTAGAAAGGCACTAGTCTACCATTTACAAGTGTTGATTGATCAAACAATTTTCAGAACCTCTTCTCTTGAACACCCACTAACTTCTACTAACCTTAGATTAGCCTAAATCATTAACCTACTTGTTGATGTTTAAAAATATTGCTATAGCCATCTAACAACAGAAAATTAACCCTAATGGTGACATATTATGCTAGCTAGATGTTGTTAAAAGTTCTTGTGACTATTTATTATCAAGTTGCCTAGTTAAAGCTATCAATACAAGTCTTTATTAAAGCATTTTAGAGCATAAATTTTGTGACTGTTACAAATTTATTATTGTTGTTATAAGTTGTTACACTGCTGCAAAATTTATATCAGCTAGTACATTTCTTAAAAGTTCATTGTCTTATGAAGCACTAACATCATTTTGGTACTTGGAAAATGCCCCTTTTTTCCTTGTTGTCTTGTTCCGAGCAGGTACACAATATTATTTATTTGCTTCATCTCTATAAGACATAAAGAACCCTTTGATTTGAGTGATCTGTGAGAGGGCAAGGATTTCCTTGTGTTATTTTCCTTAGCCTTCTCAAACCCCCAGGTCACTAGGGACATCTCCCCTGGGGTACTAGTCTTGACATACTCCTAAATAGAAAGGGATTTCCTATTAAGGTGACAATGATAGGTTATTCCTAGTTACGCCAATTCTGTATCCACTTGCCTTGGGCTTTTTGTAACATACCCACCCACCCACAGGCCGGGTACGCTACCTGGAAGCTTTCCCTCAGACCCCTTTCTCTTATTTTGATACCTTCTTTAGTTATTAAGGATGAGTAAGAGAACAGATTTAATCACATGCAGTGAAATATCCAGCAAGCATGCGTAATCTAGATATTATGTTAAACGATAATTAAATATACACAGCGGAAATACATTCATACACATATAGATGATAATTAAATTACACAGCAGAAATGTATTCATACACAGATAGTAATATCACGACAGAGAGAGCACTCATCTTTAAGAAAGGTGACACCAATTGGCTGCAGACCAAGGACATTACACCCAACCGTAGACATCATTGCTCCAAATCTCAACAACAGTGTCACCCCCGAGATAGGGCTATGAATCCACAAGGACGTTTCCAGAGTGTAATTGGGTTCCCAAACCATTCAGCTCTCAGTCTCTCACAGGTTTCCCGACACCCACAAAATCCAAGTACCCAACTCTCTTCTACCCAGCCTATGCCACCCGAGAGAATGGATCTCCACCCTTCTCTGCCATGTAGTCCCTCAAGCATTCCTTCTCCTTCCTGCCACGGCTTCCAGCACAACTAGTCTATAATCTCAATGTTGGAACTCTCAGGACTCGCAGTTGTGAGAAAAACACGGCACAGGCCAATGTATTTTAGACATGCAGGCCCCAGGTCATGGTTGGATCACACCAGTGACCACTACAGGCAACTATCATGTGGCTAGTTCTTCAAAAACTCTGTTTCCTTTCACTTTTCCAACCAAGATGCAGGTGAAGATGGGTCGATGAATGGGTCAGGCAATGCATGGGAGTGCGTGCATGGGAGTGTGTGAGGAAGGATTGGGTGAGTTAACAGGAAAACAATGCACAATTCATCAGTCGAACCCCCCCATCGGACTAGAGGCGGGTTTAAGTAACCTCATGGGGAATACAAGAACCTCCTGGCCTTCCCCAAGAATTTCACGTAACTGATCCCCTCACTTAGACAAAAGGGTAATAAGAAAATAGGAATAACACTTGGTCCCTCAAGCTCCCTCTCTTGTGGAATCATAGCCCCCTATAACTCTAATCCTTGTCCGTCTAGCAGCCAACAATGTGTTTATTATTATTAATGATCAAGACATTACATTTCTTGGGCATACTGGCCCTTTAATAATTGTTTGGGAACTCAGGCCTCTCAACATTGTAACAATACATTTATTTAAAAATGGGGGTTCAAAACCTGGGGTGTTACATCCCCTCCCCCTTATTTTGGCACTGTCCTCAATGCATATACAAACAGAGATCAAAATCTCAAATTTATTCAAAAAGCTGCGGGTACTCTACCTGCATGGCATCTTCATGCTCCCAGGTGGCATCTTCAGGACCGTAGCAGGTCCACTGAACTTTTACCAGTTCTATAACTCGATTCCAGAGCATTTTGACTTTTCTATCCAATACCCGCACCAACTGAACCTGAAAGTCTCCCTCCATCTCTACCTGAATCAGATGCCAATCAATAACATGGTTAGGATCATGTACATATTTCTTTAGTAAAGACACATGAAATGCATTATGTACATTCATGGAAGCAGGCAATGCAAGCATGTATGCAACTGGCCCTATTTTTTCCAATATTTCAAATGGACCACAGAATCTGGCTGCCAACTTTGTACAACTACCCAATTTCAAGGAGCTTTTCTTGGGCTTCACTTTCAAAAGTACATGCTCCCCTACTTTAAATTCTCTAACTGTCCTGTTCTTGTCTACATAAAATTTCTGTCTATCCTGAGCTGCCTTTAAATTCTGCTTAATCTTGACCACCTGGTCTTCTATGTCCTTGAGCAACTCCGTCCCAAGTACCACTCTATCTGTTGGGTTGTCCCAGCTCACTGGAGTATTGCATTTCCTACCATACAAGGCTTCAAATGGGATCATTCTCGATGAATCTTGATACCCATTTTTATATGCAAACTCAACCAAGGGTAAGTAATCTTCCAACTTAGATGGGTTATCCATCACATACATTCTCAGCATGTCTTCAATTATTCAATTGACCCTCTCTGTTTGCCCATCTGTCTAAGGATGATATGTTGTGCTAAAGTTTAGATTTGTGCCAAATCCTTTAAACAATCCCCTCCAAAAATTGGAGGTAAACTTTGTATCTCTGTCCTAGACGATTGTCCTAGATATCCCATGCAACATAACAATTTCCTTCATGAAAATATCTGCAATATTAGTTGTTGTATGTGTTGTCTTCACAGGCACAAAATGAGCAGCCTTTGTTAATTTGTCAACCACCACCATGATTGAATCGTGTTTCTTATTCGTTCTGGGTAATCCTGTGATGAAATCCATGTTGATCACTTCCCATTTCTTCTTTGGAATTGGAAATGGTTGCAGCAAACTTGTTGGGTGCCCATGCTCAACCTTCACCTTCTGACATTCCATACATCGAGCGATGTAATCAACAACATCCTTCTTCATTCTCGGCCAAAAGAACTGGCTTCTTACTGCTGTAATTGTTTTCTAGTAACCGAGATGTCCACCATAAGGAACGTCATGCATTTCCTTCAGTACCAAATTCCTCAGTTCTCTAGAACTAGGAACATAGATTCTATTTTTATGCATGAGAAATCCATCTTCCTTTATCTCGTACTCCTTTGCTTTCTGCTGTACATTTCCTTGCTGTAAGTTTTCCTTTACCTGTAGGTAATGATGATCTGTAACAAGACCATCTAAAATTATGCTCTTCAAGTCTGACTGATGCATACTGACAGGAGTAGCATGCATGAGATGCACTCTTCTACTAAGTGTATCGATAACTTTATTCTCCTTTCCCTTGATATGCTTGATATCGAAGTCATATTCACTTAAAAATTCCAGCCATCTTGTTTGCTTGGAATTCAAGGTCGATTGTCCAAAAATATACTTCAGACCAATGTGGTCTATCCTTAATTTGAATTACTTCCCCATGAGATAATGCCTCCACATCCTCAAGGCGTTAACAATGGCAGCAAATTCCAAGTCGTGCGTGGCGTAGTTCCTCTCATGTTCCTTAAGCTTTCTAGACTCATATCCAATGACATGTCCATTTTTCGTGAGGACTCCCCCAAGTCCTTCCTTACAAGCATCTGTACATACCACAAAACTTTCATTTGGGTCAGCAATCTTTAATACAGGTGCACTAGTAAGTAATTCCTTCAACATATTAAAATTATTTTCACACTTGAGTGTCCATTCAAATTTAGCCCCCTTCTTTTGCAAAGAAGTGATGGGATGAGAAATCTTAGAGAACCCTACTATGAGCCTTCTATAGTAGTCAGCTAATCCCATAAAAGAGCTAATGTCTGACACATTTCTGGGTGTTGGCCATCCTCTAATGGCTTCAATCTTCTCTAGATCTACTACTATGCCCTGCTCTGAAATAATGTGTCCCAAGTAATGGATCTGCTTTTGATAAAAAGAACACTTACTCAAATTGGCATACAACTGATGTTCTCTCAGTACCTGCAACACCAATCTCAAGTGATGTTCATGCTCCTCTTCAGACTTAGAGTAGATAAGTATGTCATCCAGGAATACTATGACAAACTTGTCCAGATAATTTTTGAATATGCCATTCATTAAGCACATGAATACAGCTGGTGCATTGGTCAGTCCAAACGACACCACTACAAATTCATAATGCCCACACCTGGTCCTAAAGGTTGTCTTATGAATGTCTTCTTCCTTGATTCTTATCTGATGGTATCCTTCCCTCAAGTCAATCTTTGAAAATATTTTTTCTCCTCTTAGCTAATCAAAGAGGTCATCAATTCGGGGTAAAGGATACTTGTTCTTTATAGTGTACTTGTTCAGCTGTCAGAATTAAATACACATCCTCAAGGTTCCATCCTTCTTTTTGAAAAAAAGTATTGGTGCTCCCCAAGGTGAAACACTTGGACGTATGTACCCTTTCTTCAACAATTCTTCCAACTGCATTTGTAATTCTTTTAACTCTGGTGTGCTCATTCTGTAAGGTGTTTTCGACACCGGGGCAACTCCTGGCACTAAATCAATTGAGAAATATATCTCCCTTCTTGGTGGCAATCCGGGTATTTCTTGGAATACATCTTCAAATTCTTGTAGCACCGAGAAATATTCAAGGCTTGGCCCCTTTGTATCAATTGGATCCTCCACATGGGCTACATACAGTTGACATCCTTTTCTAAAACATCTTTTCAGTTGTAAGGCCGAAATATCCCTTATAGAGATAGGTCTTGGAACTCCTCTCAGAGTGCTCTATTTTCCATTTCCATCAAGACATGTAAATGCCTTGTTATGACAATCTAGGACAACGTGATGCTTGTCCAACCAATCCATTCCAATCAGAATATCATAAGACCCCAATGATATGATGTTTAGATCAGTACTAGTATTCATGCCATTAAGACTTATGGAACAACCTCTGACCATATCATGGATTCTTCTATTGGTTCCAATGGCTAACTGAACCAAACTTGTTTTTCCAAGTTTACTTTTCTCCAAATGTAATCTATCCACTATCTTAGGATCAATGTAACAATGGCTTGCTCCCAAATCAATCAAAATAGCAACAAGCTGATTTATGATCTTACCTTCTTCCTCGATCATATTGGACTAGTACTATGTTTGTCGATCATTTAAAGATGCATAAATTCTCCCCATATCTCCAACTTTTGTATCCTCTTGGATGTTGTGCACAGTCCTCACTCTATCCTTTCTGTGTGGGTAATCCTTGTACAGGTGATCTTCCTTGCATCCCCATCATTGGATTGGTGGTCTTCCCCTTTTTCCCAAGGAGTCTTCCTTCTTGAAATCCTCCTTAGAATACTGATCTTGATGATTTCTCATTCCTATTGAAGGGAGGTTTGAATCCTTTCCTCCTTTGATTGAACTTCACATTCTTCTTTTCCTTCCAAGATTTATGCAGGGATTATCTTCCCTGGCCTTGCTCGTATAGGTATTTAGCCTTCCTGGTGGCCTTAGTCAAGGTCTTGGGTTCATCAGACTTGATCTTTTCCTTATAGAAGGCTGGAAATCCACTTAGAAATATCTGTATTTTCACTTTCTCAACACCAATGAACCTGACATACTTTAACAATCCCAAGAACTTCTTCTCATATTCTACCATAGTCATGCTTCCCAACCTGAGTTCAAAGAACTACTGCATTTTCTTGTCATAGAAATGATCTGAGAGGTACTCCTTCTGGAAGTACTTCTTGAATTGTTTCCAAGTGATCCTACTTTCATCAACATGTTCCACTTGCTTCAATTGGTCCCACCACACTGCAGCTTTCCCATGTAAATGGTAGGTGGAAATCCTGGCTTCTAGGTTTGATGAATAGTTATGCAACTAAAAATATCTCCGGAGCCCAAGAAACCATGCTTCAACATCGTCTTCCCTTTCTCTTTTACCATCGAAGGAAGGTGGCTTGAGCTTCCTCAGCTCCCCTTGCAAACACTCTACCTCTTGTTTCCTTCTCTGGTGTCTAATAGGAGACACTTTTGGACTGCTTACAAGATCATCTGATGCATAAAAATTTCTTCCTGAGTAAGGAGGTGAGTGGTGTCCATGAGCTCTATTGGCACTTCTAGAATAGCCAACTCTCCCACGAGCATCTCTTCTTTCATGACACCCGCCTTCTTCCTCTTGTCTTGAGTTTGATCCCTTCTTCGTTTTCCTCTGCAACTGATTTAAGCTCTACAACACTCGAGCATTTATCTAGCTTTGCTCTCTCATCAGTCTCTCGTTGTCTTCTATGTAGCTCTGCACTTCCATCTTCAGGCTTCTTACCGTTTCTATTAACGTTTCCTGCTCTTATTTTCCCTTGTGTCCATTGGACTCTGTCTCTGCATTATCGATCCTGGTATTTTGGCCTTTGACCTCCTTTTCATGACTAGAGGCTCCCTTGCCTTCTTCCATTTCCTCAATACGCATCCTGAGTTGATGCGCTTAAGCCTCTTAATTCTGCAAAATGAGCAAGCGACCATTTTGTTAGAATTATGCGTATGATAGACAAAAAAAATTTCCAAACCATGCTATAGGTCTCTTTCTTGTTTTTGTTCATGGAGATTGTATCCCCATTCTCCGAGAATAACAATGTCCCGTTATCCTTGGCCGACACAGAGTTTCACCCTACGTAGGCGCTTCCTTCAAACAACCTCCCCAAGTGATCTCGGCTAGAAACCGCAACTAAATCCTCCCTTAGTATTTTTCTGTCTCGGAGAAAGCCAAATCTTCCATTAGCCCTGCTTTCCTCAGCCCTTGATCTGCATATGACTATGGCCATGACCCTGTGCTTAGCTAAAAAGCGCTTGTCCGGAGCTTCAGGATTTCGGGACTTTCAACCAGGACCAGATCAACGGTCCTCGTCCTCTCTCGTGATCGACGATCAAGATCCACTTCGGGACTCTGCGCTTCGGGAGTCTCCTCCCAGAGCGCCTTTACTCAGAGTTCTTGATCTGCCAATAGGTGTCCTCCCACAGATCAGCGGTCGTGAATCATTTCGGTGCTTCGGGCTTCGAAAGTTTCAAACTTCCCTCCTGCACTTTCTCCTGGAGTGATTTTAACCGCAGTCAATGATCCTTTGACGCGTGTCCTCTAGAATTGACAGTCGATATATACTCCAGCCTTCGGGAGTTTTTGACCCAACAAAACGTGTCACATTCTTCCCTTCTGGAGTGCCCAGTCTTCCGGACTGCATGATCTGTCGCCACATGGTGAAATGCTGGAAGCGGACACGTGGCCCAATCAGGCGGGTGACACATGTCACGTTCTAATCGACTTTTCAATGTTCTAAATGCCCAAATCTTACTGACACATGGCACACATCCCATGTCTCCACGCCATCCTAGGTGATGTCATCGTGCCTTATCACTTCGGCTCTTTGGGCTTCAGGGCTTCGAAAGTTTTCAATCTAGCACACTTCCAATTCTCTCGAACTCTAAATTCCCGAACTGGCCAATCTGTCGCCATGTGTCCTCTTGGATCGGACGACCAAGATTCACTTCGGGTGTTCACTCGGAGTCCACGAATCTTCTCCACGTGTCCTCCTCAATCTGACAGCTATGATTTTCTTCGGGGCTCCGGACTTCGGAGATCTCAAACTTCAACCTTTTTCCTTGAAAATATTTTTATCTGGAGTTTACGATCTTCTGACGCGTGACCCCTGCAGATCGACAACCACGATTCCTTCGAGGCTTTGAACTCCGAAAATCTCAAATCTCAAACTTATTTGGCCCCACTGGATTTTATCCGAAGTCATGGATCTGGTGACACATGGCGCTCGACAGACCAATGGTTGAGATCTTCTCGGGTGATCGAATGGTCGAGATTTACTCCGGCTCTCCAGCTCTTCAGGCTTCAAGAGTCTCAAATCTCAACTGAAACCTTTCAAACAGATTCTTCCGGAGTTACTAATCTGCTGACACGTAACCTCTTGGCGATCAACGGTCAGGATCTACCTCAGACGATCCGACAGTCGATGTTTTACTTTGGGTCT
The DNA here is from genome assembly GCA_000966675.3 of Picea glauca. Classification (NCBI taxonomy): domain Eukaryota; kingdom Viridiplantae; phylum Streptophyta; class Pinopsida; order Pinales; family Pinaceae; genus Picea; species Picea glauca. The sequence continues at coordinate 559,714 of JZKD02S0646450.1, read as the reverse complement.
CTGACTCTCTAGGCTTCGGGAGTTTCAAAAATCAACTTCTCCTCGCTCGCTCGCTCCTAGATTGCTTTCACCCGGAGCACATGATCGATTGGTTGCAATCGACGGTCAGGATATACTTCGGACGATCCGACAGTCGACATTTTACTTCGGGTCTCCGAATCTTTGGGCTTCAAGAGTTTCAAAAATCAACTTCTCCTCGCTCGCTCTTTCCTAGAGTGCTTTCACCTAGAGCACACGATTGGTTGGTGTGTTTCCTCCTATGGATCGACAGTCCCCAGCTACTTCGACTATTCGGAGTTTCAATGTTTGAGCCCTAACTTGTCACATCAGTGCATGCCTTTCAATTTGCGAGGGCATGCATCGACGGTTTTGGAGTAACCCGCTTCTCACCCCGCAATTCTCCTGATGCTGACACGTAACCCCTTAGGGAAACCATGGTTTGGATTGCGGGACCTTCTTGGGAAATTATGTCCTGTGCAACTCAGTTCCCCGCAATGCCTACTGGTCATTGATCTCTCTCTCCAAGGGGATCCGACGGTCACAACCTTTAACTTGCTTCCTTTTCATAGGATGACCCTTGTTTACCTGTCCTTCGATCCAACGATCCCAGATCTCTCCGATCCTACGGTGGTGATCGCTCTCAAATTAAAAAGGAACGATCATGATCCTTTGAACCTTCACAGAGGTTCTATGACATTCTGTCTCCTGCATAGCTTCTGCAATGCCATTCCTCCTGAGATTTTCAAATTCACGGTCAGAGTTCGATCTCGACCACGAGATTCTGACCAACAGACCTGGCCCATACCGGCCCGGTGTTTCAACCAGAATATCTGATACCAATCTGTAACATACCCAGCCACCCACAGGTCGGGTACACTACCTGTAAGCCCGCCCTCAGACCCATTTCTCTTATTTTAATACCTTCTTTAGTTATTAAGGATGAGTAAGAGAACAGATTTAATCACATGCAGTGCAATATCCAACAAGCATGCGTAATCTAGAGATTATGTTAAACAATAATTAAATATACACAACGGAAATACATTCATACACATGTGGATGATAATTAAATTACACAGCGGAAATACATTCATACACAAATAGTAATATCATGACAGAAAGAGCACTTATCTTTAAGAAAGGTGACACCGACTAGCTGTAGACCAAGGACGTTCCACCCAACCATAGACACCATTGATCCAAATATCAATAGCAGTGTCACCCTTGAGCCAGGGCTATGAATCCACAAGGACGGTTCCAGAGTGTAATTAGGTTCCCAAACAAGTCAACTCTCAGGCTCTCACAGGTTTCCTGACACCCACAACAATCCAAGTACCCAGCTCTCTTCTACCCAGCTTGTACCACCCGAGAGAATGGACCTCCACCCTTCTCTGCCACGGAGTCCCTCAGGCATTCCTTCTCCTTCCTGTCAAGGCTTCCAACACAGCTAGTCTAGAATCTCAATGATGGAACTCTCAGGACTCACAATTGTGAGCAAAACAGGGCACAAGCCAATGCATTTTAGACATGCAGGCCCCAAGTCACGGCTGGATCACACCAGTGACCACTACAACCAACTATCCCGTGGCTAGTTCTTCAACAGCTCCGTTTCCTTTCACTTTGCCAACCAAGATGCAGGTGAGGATGGGTTGATGAATGGGTCAGGGCGTGCATGGGAGTGTGTGAGGAAGGAACGGGTAAGTGAACGGGAAAACAATGCACAAGTCATCAGTCGAACCTCCCCATCGGACCAGAGGCGGGTTTAAGTAACCTCGTGGGGAAAACAAGAACCTCCTGGCCTTCCCCAAGAAGTTTGCGTAACCGATCCCGTCACTTAGACAAAAAGGGTAATAAGAAAATAGGAATAACACTCAGTCCCTCAAGCTCCCTCTCTTGTGCAATCATAGCCCCATATAACTCTAGTCCTTGTCCTTCTAGCAGCCAACGATGTGTTTATTATTATTAATGATCAAGACATTACATTTCTTGGGCATACTGGCCCTTTAATAATTGTTTGGGCACTCAGGCCTCTCAGCATTGTAACAATACATTTATTTAAAAATGGGGGTTCAAAACCTGGGGTGTTACACTTTTGGGCTAGTAAAAATTGTGCGATAACAAATACTATCATTATTTATTATTTAATATTCATATATATAAATATTAAATATTAAATACTAATTAATATATGTGTAGTTCCTACTATTAGGTGTGGTATTATCATTAATATTTTAATTAATAATATAATTTTCTATTGTATTGATAACTGATGTTATTTATATATCATATACCACATGCCCAAATTGTATAACCTTGCATGTATATTTTAATTTTATTATCTTTGTTGATGAACCTTTGGATGGGTCCTTGTTACTATCTATTGAAATGATGGGAACCTTCACATCTTTCTATTTCTGTTTCAAATTATAATGGCAGCTTTGTAGTTTGTTGTATGTACCCATGTGATGAAAGAGCAATGCCTGGGATTTGATGTTAATAACTATGGGGCAATCTAATGTCACCAAGTTGCTTTGGTTTTGTTTATCACTGTATTGTAATAAACCCAACCCAAAGATAATTACTAATTAAACTTCAAATCGTTGACTTACATTGAAAAGGTTCCAAAAATGGATAGCAGTTAGATGAGTAAAGAGTCTATGATTAGCTCTTATTGAGGGCTAAGTTTCTATCTGCAATTAGCTAGCCTACAATGGATGCATGCAGATTTTTTATTTTAGATTTGGGGTAGAAACAAGTGTGTAGCTGAAGGATCATGTCATGTGATCTTTCAATGAAGTCAAATTTGGATATTCCATTGAGTATTTAATATTTCTGCTCTAAAGGATGACTAGAATATTTTCAATTTTCTGCACAAGAAGAAGCTACTAGAGATTAGCTTACTATACAGGTTATGCAACTGACAATTGCTCACAGTTGTTGCAGTTTTCTTTTGTAGTGGAAAGTTAATGCTAAAAAGCTTGTTTGAAAGGTTTCTTTGTTGAAAATTAATAGTAGGAAGTAGTTGCTAGATATTTGAATCTATATTAAGTTAATAAAATCTAAATATTAGAATCTATATTATAAATTATAACTTATTATTAGTATACAATGTACATATTAAGTTAATATGTATACCATGCATAATAATCTAAATTAGAATGTTACTCTATATTACTGTTTTACTTTTCACTACCATGATGTATTATAAATTACAACTTATAATTTATTTTTTATTATAAATGAAGTGTGATAGACATGGAACCATTACAACATGAGCAAAGTGAGGGGTCAAATGTCAAGAAAGACCCAAGATCTCCATTATGGCAGTAAATTGTTGGCAAAAGTCTAGGGCGTGGTTCATACAAATGGAAATGTAGTGAATGCAATAACGTCAAAAATGGCTCATACACTAGGGTGAAGGGCCATCTCACTGGGAAGACTAACACATGTATGGGGATATGCACTGGTCCAACAGGTCCAAATGGCAAACCTAGGACAGGTTTGAGTCCTGCAAAGCTTCAGTTCTATGCATCTTTGCAGGATGTTGTTGATAGGAGACTCGCTAAGGGAAAACTCATTGTGCAAGGCTCTACAACGAAGCCTCTGGTGCCATCTAGACCGGCTATCACAACTAATAAAAGGCCTACTTTGGGACCTCTTGAAGCATCATTCAATAACCAGGGTAGAGAAGTAGTTGATGAGCATATAGCTCGTTGCATCTATGCAAATGCACTAGCACTCAATTTGGTGCACTCCCCTTATTGGAAACAAATGATTAAGGCGGTCAATGAAGCACCGAAAGGGTACAGGAGCCCTGGTTATGAAAAGGTCTGCACCACCTTGTTAACATCAGAAAGAAAATTTGTGGATATCCAATTGCAATCAATCCGTAATACATGGGCACAAATAGGGGTGTCCATCATTTCTAATGGATGGAGAGACCAAAGAAACCGCCCCTTGATTAATGTTATTGCAATATGCCCCCATGGGGCAATGTTTTTGAAGGCCATTGATTGCAGTGGAGTGGAGAAAGATGCAACATTCATGTCCACAATTCTAATTGATGCAATATAAAATGTAGGGCCACAAAATGTTGTTCAAGACATCACGAATAATGCACAGGTTTGTAGAGTTGCAAGCTTAATTGTGGAGGGTCAATATGACCACATCTTCTAGACTCCATGTGTCGTACATTCGTTGAACCTTATGCTTGCCAAGATTGGTGAGATTGAGTGGATCAACGAAATATATGTAGCATGAAAGGAAATCCAAATGTTTATCACCAATCATTCAATGTCCCGAGACATATATTGGGGTTTTGCAAAGTTGGAGCTACTGAAGGTACTCCCTTTTTAATCAGTGTTATTTGCATTATGAATTCTTATTTTTAATTTATATGATTTATGTTTTGAGATTTGACTTCTCAAGACTTATGTAGGTTGTTGAAACCCATTTTGCCTCCCACACTCTAGTCATAAAGAGGCTTGTGGAGGTTAGACAAGCATTACAAGCGATGGTCATCGATCCTCTTTGGGAATTGTGGAGGACTTCCACTTCTGACATAGGACAAAAAATCAAGTATACCATTCTTGATGATGCATGGTGGGACAAGATCCAATACCTTCTACAGTTCACAAAAGAAATCTTGACAATGATCAGGATCTTTGACACAGATATGCCTTGCTTGGGGGAAGTCTATGAAAACATAGATAGTATGTTGGAGAGGATAAGGGAAATTATTAGGGCCAATTAAAGTGACCCCTTTGAAGTATTGTACAATGAAGTGAAGAACATAGTTACCAAAAGGTGGAACAAAATGACCACACCATTACACCTTTTGTCCTATGCACTTCATCCTAAATACTATCATTCCAAAATATTGTCTTTACCTGGTAGAACAACCCTAAACAAGGATTCTAAAGTGGTATAGGGATACAAGATGGATTTGAGGAAAATCTACAAGGATGTGGGAATTGCAATGGAAGTACGTGAAGAATTTGGAGCATTTGTACAATCCACTGGTAACTTTTTAGATCCACTAGCCATTGATGATCGAGGGCATATGGATCATATTACCTGGTGGGGCTTCCATGGAGGGGGAAGCATTCATCTCTCAACTCTAGCCACAAGGTTATTATCACAGGTTGTTAGTTCCTCATCAACTGAGAGGAATTGGAGTACATATGGATTCATCCATTCTGTGAAGCGAAACAGATTGGGAGCAACGAAGGTTGAGGATCTTGTGTACGTTCATTCCAACCTTCTCCTTCTATCACATTCTAGTCAAGAGAATAAGAAAGGTTCGAGCAGGATGTGGGATGTGGAGCCTGAGATATCAGACTTAAAAATGACATTGAATGCCATGACTCACCTCAACCTACTTGAGGATGTTACACCACCGGTTCCTACTTTTCCTGCAACTTTGAACATTCTTGGCCCCCCGCCATCTATTCATGATGTAGAGTTGCAATATGTAGATGATGAGGATGTAGACCCATTTCTCGATTTGTAGTTAAACCTGCTCCACATTGTCATATTAGTAGAGTGATCACTGATGAGACACTCATTTTTGTATTGACTATTATATTTTTTGTATGAAGCAAGATGCATCATTTCAGTGTTCAGATTTATAAATTATCTAATGATTTAAATTCTAATGTTGTGATTCATGAATGGATTTTATTCTAAACTTCGAATATGTTTTTTTAAATTAAAAAAATATTATTATATATTTGTGTACTTGACGTATCCTTGCCGTATTCGGATCCTAGCTTTTAAAAACCTAGTGGATCTGTATCCAGATCCTAGCTTTTCAAAAATATGGCAGATTCGTATCCAGATCCGTATCCTGGTAACTTAGGATAAAATCCTAAACATAGACCTTCCAGATGCTTCACCCAGGTATCCCCGAGAAAGCAATAAGATGTTTATTTGTAAGAAAAGGGGGACCTACAAAAATAAATGATAATAAATGCTTAAGGGGTTAGTTGGAGGATGGGAGGTATCATCATGAGTCGGCCTATCATGATCATGGGTATTTAGCGGTACGAAATTACCATCATCTGGTCACCAAGCCAGGGTAGTGGCTCTTAATTACACAACCGAGAGAAAAGGGGCCTCATCACGAGCCATCCTTCTCATTTCCGCGAGGTATTTGTGAATGACACTGTCATTATCTGGACACCACACCAGGACAGTGGCCTTCAAATCGTTCCTTAAAACATGAAAGAAATAAAGAATGACAAGAAGATGCGCTTGGAAAAAGTGCATCGCAAATGAAGGTGCCACACAACCTCTAGAAAGGAAACCATGAATGAGATAATACAAGCCCTTGTATGTCATGAAAATCATCGACCTATGAAGTCTAAAACCCTTCCACCTCATCATCCACTACATGACCTTGAAAGGCCATCCTTGGGAGCATCCCCTACTTAAGGTCTTTGGTCTACCCAATAGGACTCCTATGACACCCGTCCCATACTTAAACTTGGTCAATTGTATAGGGTTTTTGAGCATTTGTTTAATTTTATGAGGTAGTCTTGATGCACATGTTTAGGTGCCTTGCTTATTATATGTGGTTTACACTTTTAATGATATCTTTGACTTGAGATCTTTGGAGGGCGTTCCCTTTTGTTTTGCAAGACCTTGCTTGGTGGCCAGTTTTGGGAGAACAAGCCTAGCTTGGGCTTCCATGGGGCAAGAAGCCCACAGGATGGATGCATAGGGCCCGCATGCCGGATGACAGAGACATGCCTTTGGAGGCCTAGAAGACATCATGACGGGCCTAACCTAGCCTCTACCACCCAAACGAATTTCCTAGGAGATGCAAAATGTCACCTCCTTGAGGGTTGACATCATGAAGGGGCTAGGGTTTGGTGGTGATGGAGATGCACATTGGCACTTGGAATATCTTGACTGGATGAGGCAAAGAGAAGGCTTGGAGCATCAAGCGGAGGCTCAAGGAGCCCCAATGACTTCCACATTCTTCTCCAACGACTTGGAAAGTGTCAAAAATGTCCCCTAAAGGGGAGACATCATCTTACTTTAGGGTTTCTTTTGTGCAAAAGTAAATTTTAAGATCAATTGTTTAATATTATTTTGTAAAGGGGCAAGATTAGGGTTGTTGACCCCTTAACTTGTGGTTTACCCTAGTTTATGTGGACAAACTATGTCTAGGACTTATTGTATAAATAGAGATCAAACACAAATCATTTTCATAACACATAACTCTCCTCTTGTGAGAGGATTCTTGGCTGAAATTTGCGCCCTATTTGGGCATTTCTCATTGTCTCTTGGTTTCTACTCTCTTGTAATGGTTTTACTTTGGCTATTGGATGGATGGATGTTGCGCTATCTCCACTGGAGGACTATTTCTTGCCTTATGGTGGATTTCCTTGGTTAAAAAGAGGTTTATCTTGTTAATGTTTGGACTAGGTAAGGAATCTTTGTTGCTATTGCTTCTTTTCTTGGTTTAAAGGTTAATTTGCTTAATATTTTGGGGAGTATAAGTGCATACAACCCCACTAAGTCCATTGTAATTGTCTTGAAATACTTTGTTGCATAAGAAAATACTAGGAGTAAAAGGGTTTACACCCTCCTAGGGTTTTTCCAAGCTAGCTTAGCTTTCCTTAGGGAGTAAAAAGGCTTACACCCCTGTTGACCGCCTATGCAGCACAGGGGTCAACTCACGTGTCGTGAAGCATTCATCTATGTCGAAGATCATCTTGGTTCTACTTGGTGTCTGATGTTCCAGAATCAAAATTTTGTAAACGAAATTTCCGCTACCCCTGCGTGGGTTGATAATGTAAATGAGTCTGCATGAGTCATAGTTAGGTCAGGTACCTTGGATATAGACCATCAGGGGAGTTCCTTTCATCGAGGTTTTTTCATCTCAGGGGGTTAATGTGGCCTAACTAGTCAGGTTAACACCCCATTGAGTTTTTTCCCTCCCAGGCTGCCTCCAAAGTGATGGAAGGCGCTCTGATGATCTTATTCACTGAGTAACCTCTTAGGAATGTTGTAAAATGACCATGCCAGACTGCGTCTAAAGTTTCGCGGAATTTCGTCGAGTCTAGGTAAGTTTTTTTTAATTAATTAAATTTTATTAATTTTCCTAAGGTTGGAATTTTAATTATTTAATTAATTAAATGTTTTTGAGCAATTAATGTAAAAACTTAGTCTTTGGGGTTTTGATAGGGGTATTTGTGCTCAAAAGAAA
>JZKD02S0646450.1:497765-509400 GCA_000966675.3 Picea glauca | reverse complement strand
CATGACGCATCATCATCAAGGTTAAGTGGTTCATCATCATAAAAATCCAGATCACTTGCGAGCAAGTATCCCCAAAGAATAAGTTTTGTCAGTGCGCCAGAGCGGGATGTTACAAATGCGTTGAGCTCCATACTCTCAAGGATAATATACATGGTCACACACTTTGGGGAAATATCCTTCTTGCATATAAAATGAGAGCTTAATAGCTCAATGGACCATTGGGATAAAATAGCCTCTCATTTAAATGTTGGGACATTGGTTAAAAATGGGATTGTAACATCTAACCCCATTCCATAGCCAAGGAGGTCGTCAAATGTTCACCCTTTTCTATGTAAAGCATAGATGGTACATTTAAGGGAAGATATGGCAGAAGGCTCTTACTACTCGCATGCTTGAACGATTGGCTAGATCGAGGTGTTATTGAATGAAATATGTGTGGAAATTCATTGAAATGTGGGATCATTCGATCAATGGAAGTGAGTTACAATGGTTGATATCCGATGGAGAGGAGAGTTCTTCAGCTCCGGTAGGTCTAGTTTGGGTGCTCCGACGTGGTCGGTGTCCAAGGTTTCAATAAATTTGATGTTTATGTGTGTTGGGTGTGCATCAATAATGGGTTTATGAGTATAGGTTGTCCATCTTTCTCAATGTTGGTGGTCTTTTTGGAATGGTTTGGAAATTTTCAGGTTTCTTAGTTGTCTTTTCCTATTTCCTTGCTATCTGCATTTCCCTCTTTGTGTTGTCAAATAAATCATCTATTCTAAAATTTAACAAAGTTACGATTGGGATAAAATATCAATTATTTATGTTTGGAATTGGGGAGTGTAGTTGGAAATTTATGTGGTTCAACATATTTTATGTGCAAGATTTTTCTACATTCAATATGAGTGATATCAACTAGAGATATGTGAAGAAGATCCTTCACATGCATGAGGAGGCACACCAGGAAAACAATCAAACTCTTCATAGCATCAATGTGAAACTATTTGAGCTGGAACAAGTTGTAGCTAGGAGTGTGCCTAATGTTTTGGAACTAATTTAGGTACATATGTGGAGGGTTGATGATTTAGAGATCAAATGTCAACGGTTGTGAATGACAATTATGCCACAACAAAAAGACTCTTTCTCCCAGGCATCCAATAACCATGATTATGCAAATTCCGTTCAACGGGTTTCTAGAGAGGAAGAATCAAGGGGTGAGCCACACGACCCCATGGAAGTCAAAGAGTTGGGCCCTCTCCTCTCTATCAAATGGAAGGAGGCTCATGATGGAGACTTAACTTAGAATGATATGTATTTTCGTGTTTCTCTACTTTTAGATCAGTTTGTGAAAATAGTTTTCAGTGGAAATCTTTGGAAGTCTAGCTTAGAAGATGTTTTAAAAAATCAGATTGTATATATAGATATATATATCCATATGGAAATTCCTAGAATTTTGTATGTAAAAGTTGCAGTTATTTAGCTATCTCATTTTTTTAATGAAAATCCAATTATGTTTCTGTTAAAAAAAACATTCAATCAATTTCACACCATGGAAACAAAAAACCATGTAAATTTAAATGCAATAATGAAATTTTAAATTAAATTGTAAAATAACCATGTAATTTTTTCTACCCATAAACAAGTGGTATATTGGCACCCTAGGAAGATGTCAACTTTATATACAACATTGCATGGAAAAATGTGTACACTTTTAAGGAAATTAAATGAATTTGGACATCAAAAGTTGATTGAACTATTTTTTATTTCCTCCTCATCCTCGCTCTATAAAAACATAATAATAGAACATGAGTTCAATAAAATAAATAATTGTTAACATTTAAAGATGTAATAAAAAAATATAGATTAAAAAGTTATCAATACCCTTTGATTCCTCTTAATCACTCTTTCCTTCATCAGTTTGGAAAAATATAATATATTTCAATTAATGAATGAATAATTCCAACTATATATAAGTTTAAAAATAAACACATAATTAACAACTAATTACCACAAGCATGGGTTGGAAAAATGCCACCAATCTTCCATAACCATTCCTGGGGGTGTATCATTCTTCCATAACCATTCCTCGTGGCATACTTTGTTTCTTCTTCAATTGGATCTTTGACTATAATTGTTTAACTATATGCAATAAGAGAAAACTCCTTTCTTCTAAGGAAAAAAAATGTATTCTTTATTCCAACAGAGATTAAAAAACACACTCTTCATGTGCTCAAGGAACATTACAAAAAACTAGGGATAAACACATAGTTTTCCCATGCAATCTATTTAACTAAAAATGGATTGATAAAATTGTGCTAACCCAAAAAAGGACTACATATAATTGTCCAAAACTCTTCCAAAAAATTAGAGACGGTTCTAAAGACCAATTATAGGAAAGGGAATAAAGGCATAGAAAAACATAAAACTAAATAGATTGATTGAGTTATGTGGCAATTGCATCAATAGTCCCCTCCAACAAGAGTTAAGCTAGACCTAGTTTTGACAAAGTATCAACAATGGTGTTCAGTTCCTAATATATATGAGTGAAGGAGATATTTTCAAATTGTTCCGAGTTTTCCTTGAGTTGAGATGCAAGTGGAAGTAGAGTGATGCTCTAGACATCTAGTTGATTTTTGATCCACTTGATAACCAAAAGTGAGTCCCCATAAACCTGGAGCCGATGGATTCCTCTATTCATAGTTGTCGTCAAGAAGCATATTAATGTCATGAATTCAACATGGTTGTTAGTACCTCTTCCCAAATTTCATTTATATTGTTGATAACGATTGTTCAAAAGATAAAAAAATGCATCCCATGTTGCATATTGAATCAGGCACCATCGAAATATCCCTAGAGAATAGATTTATCAACCATTACCTCATCCACCTATCTAGGGACTCCAACCTTTTGAGAAGGTTTTCACTGATGATAGATGAAACATACCTATCCGGTGACTTAGAAAGTGGGAATATTCATGTTTTCAAGTAATAAAGCATTACATGCTATCTAAATACCCCATAAAACTAGGTAAGGAATTGTCCTGAATAACTTCAAGTCATGCCTTTCATACCAATTATTTAGAAAATCTTCAACACATGGTCCGCTCTAAACGTTGTTTAATCCCATCCAATGTCCCACATCCCTCCATATCAACAAGTTAAAAAAATAGTCTATAAAAAGGTGAGTAATAGTGTTGGGTCTCAGAAATGTCGCATTTTCATCCCTTTTTCCTTTCACCATCCCTCACATTCTATCACCTCATTCAACCATTTTCATAAATACATTTGGGTTTGACCTTATTATTTTCCACTTTATTAATTTTAGTATTAAAAGAGAATTTATGATTAAATATTAAAAAACCAACATGTTTTCATATATATCTCAAAAATGTGGGAGCTTTGTAATGTGTAGGAATATGTGAAGGATTAATTCAAAAAGACATCTCGAATATTTCCTCCACCATTTCAAGATTTGAGGAGATAATTATTCAAGCTTATTTCAAGGAGAAGATCGTGGGGAATAGATAGCATATCTTATCCAAGATTTATGAGAGATATGTGTGAGGATTTGAAGGGATCATATTTTGTAATAATGGGAAATTGGTTGAGAGAAAAGTGGATCTGTAATTATGATATGATTATCTTCTTTTCAAATCTCTCATGTATAAAAGAGAGTTCTCTCTCTTCATGAGGGAGTAGTCATTAGGATGAGAAAGTAATTAGTCATTATGGGATTAAAAGGAGATTAGATTTAGATTGGAAAATGATTAGAAATCAATTATAGGAGTCAATCATTTGGTTCATAGTCATTTCTTTGATTAGTTTCACGATTCCATTATTTTGTCATTTGATCATTGTGATGCAATTGAGATTGATTTATTGTTAGTGTGAGCTCACACATGTTGTCTTTTTTCTCTTCATATGTTGTTTTCCTTTGATGCAATTTTTCATTTCCAAGTTAATTTCATTTATGCAATTTCATTTCAGTCATGTGTTTCAGAAATTCAATTCCAAGTCGTGTATTCCATCTTCCCACATTAGATTAATGATTAGGCTTCCCGCATTAGATTAATGATTGGGCATTGTTTAATAAATTCCCAATCATTTAATTGTCAACCCGAGGTGTTCATAAACTTACGAAGCACATGCACAATATATGCAATATTGAAGCTAATTTAACCTAATCTAATGTTGAAGCTACAATTGGAACTGAATCATTAATCTAATGTGGGAAGCTGAAACACACGACTTGGAATTGAATTGCTGAAACACACGAATGAAATGAATTTTCATAAATGAAATTAACTTGGAAATGGAAAATTGCATCAAAGGAAAACAACATATGAAGAGAAACAAGACAACACGTGTGAGCTCACACTAACAATAAAGAAATCTCAATTACATCACACTGATCAAATGACAAAATAATGAAATCATGAAACTAATCAAATAAATGACTATGAACCAAATGACTAAATCCTATAATGGATTTCTAATCATTTTCCAATATAAATCTAATCTCCTTTTAATCCCATAATGAATAATCACTTTCTCATCCTAATGACTACTCCCTCATGAAGAGAGAGCACTCTCTTTTATACATGAGAGCTTTGAAAAGAAGATAAGCATCTCATAATTACAGATCCACTTTTCTCTCAACCAATTTCCCATTATTACAAAATATGATCCCTTCAAATCCTCACACATATCTCTCATAAATCTTGGATAAGATATGTTATCTATTCCCCATGATCTTCTCCTTGAAATAAGCTTGAATAATTATCTCCTCAAATCTTGAAATGGTGGAGGAAATATTCGTGAAGTCTTTTTGAATTAATTCTTCACATATTCCTACACATTACAAAGCTCACACATTTTTGAGATATATATGAAAACATGTTGATTTTATAATATTTAATCATAAATTCTCTTTTAATACTAAAATGAATAAAGTGGAAAATAATAAGGTGAAACCCAAATGTATTTATGAAAATGGTTAAATGAGGTGATAGAATGTGAGGAATGGCGAAAGGAAAAAAGGATGAAAATATGACATTTTTGAGACCCAACAAATAGTTTATGCTCCTTGTTTACACGAGAGACAGATAACAGATACTAGGACCCTCTTTGTTTCTCTTTTGAATCATATCCCAAGTTGTTTTTCAATGCTAGACACATGAATAATTTTGTTTTCATTGGCACCTTATTATTCAAAATTTTATCCCACCACCATTTAGACTCTTATTTTGCATCATCCTGGAGAACCCTATAGCTCAATATGGTAGTATATAGTCCTCCATACTCATTTTTTTCCCATGTCCATTCATAAGGTTCCTCTCTTAATTTGATATGTGCTCTACTTAACTCAGACAAAAAGGAATTCCATGCTTGTTCACGATCATCCAACAAGCCTATCCCTTGAGCAATCAACCACCCTTCTTGTTAGATGTTAGTATTTGTAGGGTCCCTACCTGGTTAAGTGTGCATCGAACTAAATCTTGTAAGTTCTAGATCAATTTAGTAGGTAAAAATACTTCATTTCCACACCCCATCATAACATCTGCTCCAATCCTCACTTGTGTTGCATCTCCCACTTTCTAATCCATATATAACCCAATGAATAGAAAAGAAAGGGCCAATGATTTCCATTGATTAGAGACGTTTGTGATGATTTTCCTTTCACTTCTAATCTAGTCTATTAATGTGCCTAGGGAAATGTATTTTTGGGTGATGATTATCTTCTAAAGTATCTCCATTGTAATCAAGTTCCAAAGTGTTTTCATAGCAAGGGAAGTGACAACAACATGAATATTCTTAAGTCCCCGTCCTCCTTTGTCTTTTGGAAATAGATTGTCAATGTGCCAAGTGTGCTCAAACTTTTTCAGTATTTCCCTTCCAAAGAAAAATGAAACAATTATTTGTTATATTCTCCAGTAAGCCCTTAGGGATATGTTTCAAATGAATGTTAGTAAACAATAATTTCCTCTAATGCAAATTTAACTATAAATGGTCTCCCTCCTCTAGAGAGCCATTAGTGGCACCAATTTTTTTTAATTCTCCTCTCAATATTGGCTAGTAACCAAGTCCAATCCCTTTTTCCATAGCCATTTGGTTTGAGGATAAAACCAAGATACTTTCTACCTTCATTGAAATCCAATTGATTGTTAGGATAAATACCCTTCAAAGACTATATTACCTTTGCTTCAAGTTCATTAAAAACTATATTCTACTTATGTACATTTATTTCCATACCAATCACTTTGCTGTATAGTTGTAGAGTCTCCTTGAATTTCCTCACCTCCTCTATAGAGCCATTATAAAAAATAATAGCATCATCTACAAAAAGAAAATGAGTAATAAATTCATTACCTCCAACCTTGATGCCCTAGATGGATCTGATCCTTTTGCCTTCTAATATAGACTTTCTCAACCCCTCAACCACCATTAAAAAAAATATAAAGGGACAATGGTAACCCTATTCTTAAGCCCTTGGATGGTTTGACGAATGGATATGTTGAGCCATAGATAAGTACTACATAAGAAGTTGAAGTAACACACCCCATTATCCCATTTACCATTGGTAGATTGAACTCTTGTATGTAATCCCACTTGCTTAGTTTTTATGGTATGTAGTACCTCTTTTGCCAGGCCTACAACTTGGATTTAGTGACCTTCCAAGAAACCAAATTGTTCAAGTGTTTTAATGTTTTAAAGTAACTTCTTCAGTCTACTGCTAGTGTTTAGAAAAGATCTTGTAAACACAATTACATAGTTATATAGGTCTAAAAGCATCAAAATTCTATGGTCGATCTACCTTTGGAATGATTATAATAAATGTGGAGTTAAATTATCCTAGTACCTTCCTAGAAACCCTAAATTCTTCCACCACACAAAGTATATCCTTACTTACAAGCTCAAAGTAACCCAAATATAATTCAATAGTCCAACCATTAGGGATAGGGATTTTATCTTTGTGGAAGGTAGACATGATAGATGAGAGTTCATTCTTTGTGACCTCCTAATACATTGTTTGGTTAACCTCTTCATAAACTATATTTGGAAAAAAAGAGGTTACTCTAATAATATTTGCAATGCTTAACCCTTCTAGTTCTTTATATACATTCTCAAAGTGTTTAATCCCTAGCTCTTTCAGTCCCTTAAAAATTCTCAGGGGAACCCCATCCTCATTCAACATTTCCCATATAGTGTTAACAATATTTCTTTGATTTGCAAATTTATGAAAAAAATTAGTGTAGCCCAAATTTTCATCCACCAATCCATCTATCTATTCCTTAGCAGATTATCCTTCCTTATTTTCGGATACTTTAACCTCTAAAGCTCTTTCAAATTAAAAACCCCAATCCATCTCTCTATACCATAGTAGCTTCACCTTCCTTATTTTCAGATCCTTTAACCTCTGAGCTTCTTCCCAATTAAAAACCCCATTGTCATTCCCAAATAGCATTCCCATAATCTCCAATTATAAACTTCCTTAATTAATATGTCCCTATTATTATTCCTTTTCCAAACCCAATGCACCACTTTATCCTTTACAACCTTGATTAAAGACGCAAATTGTTCATTACCATATGTCCCTAAGTGTGGATCATATTATTTCCACTCATTCTTCACCAAATTTTGGAATACCTCCTTTTCAAGCCACCTAAGATTAAATTTAAAGGGTGTATCAAGATTAGAGTTGCAAAGCTCAAGCTCCGAGAATATAGGATTATGATCAGAGCACCTATTAGTGTCAATCCAGGATCTATAACTATCCACACCTTGTAGAACTGAATCTGAAACCAAGAATCTGTCGATCCTCTTTGAAATTCTTCTAGCACTAGCCCTGTTATTCCTCCAAGTAGGGATCTTGGAGATAGGTTCAATATCTATAAGTCCATCTTCCTCAATTTGGAAATTGAAAAATTCAACTAGTATATCAACCCTAATATAATTCCCCCAAACTCCCATTCTATTTAATGTGAAATTTAAATCACTCCCATTATCACTTACCTTCACGAATGCACTAAAGAGAAAATGTATTCTTCGAAAAAGGTTTTTTGTCTACATAAGGTACATACATGTTCATTATAGTTATAGGTGAATGCAAACTTTTACTAAATAAATATGTGTATGGACTTGATAAAATAACATAAGAATTGGTTAGAACCAAGTTTTATATCCATCTAGTAATGATGACTCTAGATAAGCCATCAAAATCTAAAGCTAAGAAATCTCATCCCTTTAGAAGTCTTCTCAAATACCCCACTAAACTATATACTCTCCCCATAGTCTTTTGGAATAATAAAATTTCTATATTCTCTACCTTTAATAAACATTTGAGTGTCAACCTTTTATTCTGGTAACCCAGAGCATAGATATCCATGGACATAATTTTCATTTTAAACAACTACCAAGGGGTGTACCTGCTATAAGAACCCCGTGTATTCAGTTTTGATTCCCCTATTGTATTTATTTCATAGCATTTACCTGGGCATGATGGAGATATGACTTTTTTCCCATCAAGCCAGGACTAGATCTTTCAAATGGTCTTTCCTCAAATCCCCATAATGAAAATCCTTTGTATTTCCTTTGTATTTATTGGATCTTAAATGATAGCACCCACTTCCTCTATTATCTACACTACAAAGAAAACACCTTGTAGTGGAGGTTCTTAGTGTTATAAGATTTGGAATTTTTTTCAAGAAAACCTCTACAACAACCTCCGCTATTTGAAGCTGAGGTTTTAATGGATGTTCCATATAACTAAAAAAATTTGGCAAGCGAAGGTTTTTTTTTGGTGCTCATATTGTTAAAAAGCACCAATGTGATATTACACAACTTGAACCGGTGCATACATAAACCTAAAAAACACCAGTGATCTTATAATTATTACACACCACATACGCCTTTTTTGTTGTATGCAACATCGTGCTCTTATAATTATTACACATTGGCTCGACATTTTTTTTTTTCGTATGAAACACTGATGATTTTTTAGTTTATGTATGCACCCTTCATACTATTTTTTGTATGCAACACGAACCTTGTTATAAATATTACACACTGGGTCGTTCTATTTTTATGGCACACCAGTGTTTGTATAATTCATATGTATTGATGCCTATATTACCCCGTGCACCAAAGGGTAGTGGAATTTCAAATATTCGAGGTGATATGTCGACACTTATTAGAAGACATCCATGGAAAAGTGTAAATTAATTATTTAAATATAAAGATCACGCCAAACATAAAATCTTAAGTAAGGAATAAAACGTATGTACTCACAAATTTTGCGATCAACCCTTTTATTTTTCGTTGTCTTGTCTTATGTGTTGAATGGGTTCCATTTTTTTTTCTATAACAAAACAATTGAAAATTAGTATTTCATGCGATAATTAAATTTGTTGTACATACAAGAATAAATGAATGATTACATACCTATGACACACGTTGTTGTTGGGATGGCTCCTCCTGCAATGCAATTATTTTCAATTATTTTACCATCTCCTTCTAAACTTTTTTGGACATCCCTATCGACATGTATTTGTTTTTCCCTCAATTGTCCCTTAGAATTTTCATAATCTCCCTAGAAAAAAAAAACTAGGAATTATCAAATATAAAAATTATGAATTTTTTATACAAAATAAGATATGAGTGCGTATAATAAATAAGCACACATTGGTGTGCTAATAATATGAATTCACACCAGTATATGATAACAATGCCCTTGCAAAGTAAAAAATGTTTGTTTACAATTTGTTGTATTCATGTGATTTATAAATTAACAAAAGCACTGGTGCTTAAGCATTGTTTATTGTGCACTGTCGACTCATGAACAAATTGAAAACATGAGGGTTTCGATATTATAAACAATATTGTTTCCATTTTAAACACATTGGTGTTGTTGATATGAACATGTACACTGGTTCTCTATCTTTGTACAACATGCACAACTAACCACATAGGTGTTTTAAAAATGTAACGACCTCCTCGTTACGACAACAACTCTGAAAACAGGTATTTTTTTTTTTTGTTTAAGGTGTGTGCGCGCATGTATAAGTAACAACACACTTGAATCTATGTCGCCACTCGACAACCCACAAGACGCAACCACGATGTTCAGCACAAGAAGTCTGAAGGCACACAATGAGTAACTGCAACAATACGACCATAGGCATAAGGCGCACACAACAAACATTAAGACATACTGGGGGTGCACAGTAAGAACATATAGGGAAGAATCCATGGTGTTAGGGTTACTATTTCTACACAGGAAAGTAGGGCGTTTAGTCTTATGTCTTCTCAAAAGAAGATTAGATAGGCTCCTGGCCGACTGCTCAGGCAGAAACTAGTAACCCGACCTAGAACAAGACGCAAGCAAGATCAACACAACAAGTCGACACCGACATATCTCAGTGATGACAAGAAATAAACGCCCCTAGACATAAGGCGTACAACTAGCAGCTGTAAGCAGAAATCGACACCAGGTGTTAAGTACAGTACAGTCACAGACGGAAGAATCCAACAGTAGAGTTTACTATTTCTGCACATAAAAGCAGGGCTTTTAGTCTTATGTCTTCTCGAAAGAAGATTAGACAGGCTCCTGGCCGACTGCTCAAGCAGAAACCAGTAATCTCTGTCAGGTGTGTCGCAAGAGTGGAAACCCTGCCTTTAAAGGGCCCAAGACTCTTGATACGGCACTGGATTCTTTACACAGAAAAAAAAATCACACACACAGACATGTCTCCTAAGGCTACCAGGGGGGTGTCTACATCCCACCCGACAATAGTCCCAACGCCCGGAAGGTTTCCAACCAAGTACAACTTTGTCTTCAAGGAACAATACCCTCATTACAGACGCAGAAATCCTATTGTACTTAGTCAAGGTTAATATACCGTAAATGTTTATTAATGACATTAAAAGTTACCATCACACTGCCATGAATTATTAAACACCTTTCATTTATCTCACATAACCGGGCCATGAATTTACAATTACAATACCTCGTATATGCTACATCCCCAAAATCATAATGACCTTACAAGATAAAAACATTCAGATAAACAGGAGGAGCTCACCATTCAATGTTTATTTATGATCGTAAATTTTCATTATTATTGCGATAAATAACCTCATATTTAACCTCATATTTATAAATGGCATCAGGTTTTACAAATTACGATCTGATATCATAACTGACAATGATTAAGATAACAATATGACATCCTAATTGGAAACGTCAATATATAATCCTAACAATACTAAAAGGTCACATTTACAAGTATCAAATTTAAAGGACAATACATAAAATAGCCATATATATATATATATATATATATTTTTTTTTTTTTAAATGACAAAATTTAGAAGGACCATAATTAAAAATGACTCCTTTTAAAAGCACCATATTTAAAAATAACGTTAATAAGAATGTTCGATATCGGAAGATAACAATATTCAATGATAATATAAAATAACATCATAGGTATAATTATCATCCGATTCAAGGTAACAATACGACCTCAAATTAAAATGACAATATAACTAAAGTGACAATAAATAACAATAACCCTATTTAATATGACAAAGTTTAAATACCAATATTTAAAAGGACCCTAGATAAAAATAACAACAATTGGAAATGCCAATGT
>JZKD02S0646450.1:471934-497755 GCA_000966675.3 Picea glauca | reverse complement strand
GCCCCTTTACTCCATATGTGAGTCTGGTCGGCAAGCTATCGTCAGCCTGCATCATCAACCATCATGTCAGAACATGTCAACAACATATCATCAAATCAATAAATATCATGGTAAACAAATCAACTCAATTATCACACTCCCTGACTCAATCCGGAGTCCAAGGGTTCCATCGATGCCTCTGCATCCTCCAGGTCAAAAACCTTGCACACTCAAATAAACTGAGTCAATAGCACCTGTATATAACAATAGTAATACATCATGTCATCTATCATAACGCATCATAATCGAGTATAAATGTTTTAACATCAGAAAAGTCCAGATCACTTGCGAGCAAGTGTCCTCAAATAATAAGTTTTGTAAGCGCGCCAGAGTGGGATGTTACAAAAAATATATATTATTTCCATTTTAAATTCAACGGTGTTGTTGACATGAAAATGTGCATTGGTGCTCTATCCATGTACAGTGTGCATCGTTAACCGTGAAGGCATTTTTTTTTAAATCAACAACAAGAGGACAATTTGGGATCCAATGCAATGAGTGGTCCCATTGGAATGGATACCGAACACCCCATATATAAGTAAAAAATCCCTATAAAATATATTGCTTAAAAAAATTCTCATTGTGAAATATAGAGAGGGAAAGAAAGAGACACAACAAGGAAGTTAGGGCTTCCAATACTGAATGTAACTATGAAACCCTTTTATTTTTTTAGAATGCACTAAAAATTGCTTGAATCAAATGGGGGAAATATTAAGATGATCAATAGAATGAAATCACATACCTGAAATTTCTCCTCTGCAAATTTGTATATGACCTACGATGATCCCTTTCGAATTTTTCTCTTTAGAAAAATCTATCCACTCCAAAGTATTTGCTAGTAAATCTCTCTTGCACAAATATCCCCTCTAAAATTTGGAAAAAGAATGAATAGTTTTTTCATTTATAAATACATACATTTAGAAAAATTGAAATTCTCGCTCATTTTTTCATTGTATATTTCAACGCATTGACGATAAACACATGCGTTTTTTTTTTGTAACTTACTTTTCTGGTGGCTATACAATATGTAGCGCATCGGTGTGGTGTTTATGTAAAAATGATTGACAAACAATTTAATCTACAACATGCAAATGCAAACATCCACATTTAAATTTTTCTGAGGTTTTTCTTTGTAAAAGCAATAACAACTAAAATGATCGCTCATTTGTTCATTGTATATTTTGGTGCATTGATGATAAACATGCACATTGTTTTTTTGTAACTTACTTAATCGATGCGTTATACATTTTATATAGCATTGGTGTAGTGTTTATGTAAAAAAACACATACAAACTATTCAATTCACAAAATGCAAATGCAAACATTTGCATTTAAATTTTATGGAGGTTTTGTTTTGCGGAGGCAATAACGGAGGTCACTCTTCAGTGTCTCTCATAATTTAGCGCACTGGTGCCTTTTATATATATAGATGCACCGGGGTGTCATATCATAATTAGGTGCATCGAGGTGTCATAATATAAAGTTGCACCGTTAACTTTTAAAAGTTATTCGAAATTATGTTTGAAGGTAGATTGTTCTATGCTTCCCAAACTTTCTTTAAAGAATTTATTCACGTTTTAATGTTGATTTTGGCTCAAATGCAAGAATTTTTTTTTTTATAGTATCAACTTGCCAAATATTCAAATTCTAGATCATTCCATATTGTTGCAAGTTCTTCAAGTTCACCCTCTCAATTGTAGTAAGTCTAGATTTTATTTATAATTCATTTATCTCATTGAATTTATGTTATGTATGCATGTGCAATTGCATAATTGTTTATTGAATTTTCAGGATTGTGATTCAGGATTGAGTTCGGATACGCAAGATATTCCAATAGTCACAAAATTTTAGAAGATCTTATCAGGAGAAAGATATTGGGGGCAAATGTTTGATGAAAATGGACAACTTCTTTTCCCTACCAATTATAACATGTCATCTTCCAACAACTAGTCTAGGTCAATGGTACTACACCATGAATTGGATATCTTTTATGACACGCCTAGGGGCGTAAAAAATTATGATTGAGTAATTGTATTTTCTTATTTTCAGTGGAAATAATGTAAATGTATTGGTTAATTTGACATTTGTTTTATAAAGTGGTTGGTTGCATGTTTATTATTGGGGAAAAAGATTCCATGCTTCTAATAAATGTTTGGCATAATAATTGAACA
Organism: Picea glauca; assembly: GCA_000966675.3. NCBI lineage: Eukaryota > Viridiplantae > Streptophyta > Pinopsida > Pinales > Pinaceae > Picea > Picea glauca. The sequence goes on along the minus strand of JZKD02S0646450.1, from coordinate 495,545 downwards.
TACTAAATGCATTATGTTACTAATATTATCAATGTAATGTATTTTTACAATCAATATTTTGACAATGAGAAACCTATCTACCATCTATCGTTGCACCCCACTACAATGTCAAGTCACGATATTGCTATTAAATGAGCATAGCTCAAAGAGGAATCATATCAAGCATGGTTGAATCAACCACCTATTCAATTCCCAGTATGTCCCGAGTCACCAACTCAAAACCTCTACAGTAACACTAGTTCTTCACATCTTGGGGTGAAGGCAATGATATAGAGGTTGGCATGGATGATTTCTTACAGGATAACCAAGCCATGGAGGGAAGGTTGTTACATGCATTCTAGCAAAATGACCTAGGGGATGACGCTAATGTCGTCGATACCTTCTTTGAAATCCTGAAATTTGCTTCCACAACCCCTCTCTTTGGTCGACAAGGGTCAAGGTCTACCCAACTAGGGACAACAATGTTACTATACAACTTGAAAGCAATGTATGGTATGCCAGACATGTGTTTCTCAACACTTTTGAGGTAAGTAACAGTTAATTATCCTAATATTTTAAGGAATCTTGTCGCACAATGAAGGAAGAAAATGGTTGATTTTATGCATGCTTAATGATAGTGTACATTTATATTGCCCACTAATTGCAGTTTACTCAAAGATAAGGTACTTTTGAGAGACAATTTCTTTCCCGATAGATACACAGAGGCAAAGAAAATGTTGAAAATGTTGGGTGTTGAGTACATATCATACTACACATGTCAGAATGATTGTATTCTATACATAAATGAATATGTGGACAAAAATATATGTCTAGAATGTGGATATGGCAGGTACTAGAAATAAAAAAAAAGGGTAAGAAACATGGTCCTCCTCATAAGTTATTGAGGCATGTGCATATAATTCCAAGGATTTAAAGGCTCTTTCATTGTAAAAAATTATCTGTGTTGTAGGGGTGGCGTGCCTCACATAGAAGTGACCTAGGAGTCATGAAAATCCCAACAGATTTAATAGCCATGAAGAATATAGAGGATACATGGCCCGATAAATTCAAGGATGAAGTACATAGCCTATGATTTAGCATAGCCATTGATGGAGTTAACTCGTATTCCGTCCAAAACACCAACTATTCTATTCGACCAATAGTAGTGATCAATAACAATATCCCCCCATGGTTTTCCATTAAGAATGAACATCTTATTCTATCTCTTATAATCCCAAGTAGAGGATAAGTGAAGAGAATGGATGTCTACCTCCAACCATTGATCGATGAATTTAATAAATTATGGGAAGGGATACATGTATATGATGTATCAAGACCCATCCCAATGGAGAGGTATTTTATGTTGTATGGCATATTTCTATACACCACGTGTGATTATCCGGGACTAGGAGTTTTCTTTGGTAAGAATGTTGATTGATTTGTTTATATCTGTAATGTTATTTAACATTCTTAATTTGGTGCAACTATATTTTTGACACTAGTGTGATCTATATACAATAATGTCACATGTCTTGTAACAAAAGGGTATCATGGATGTAAATGTTGTAGACCTTCAATAAAGGATAGGTGGTCCAACCACCTACGAAAGTCGGTGTATGACTGCTCGAGGGTATTCCTACTAGAAGACCACCCTTATAGAAGAGTTGCATCAACTTTCAATGGTAAACTATAGAGAAACCGAAGACCTGAAATAATGACACTGAACTATTGGATTATGGCATATGACACAAAGAAGGAGAAGGAAATGGCAGACTTGGTTGATTCAAATGGGGAACCTATGTTTGATGATCTTTCATTTTTTGACACATATGTCGAGAAAATTCCACTGGGATGAAAAGTAAATTTGTATTTTATGAGCTTTCATATTAGGAGCATCCTAATATTGACAACTTACTAGATCCCATGCATACATTAAAAAATGTTTCATCTTCTTTATGGAGGCACATATCATAAAATAAAAGAAAGACATTGGCTATTAGGAGATATCTTATTACTTTAAATACTAAAAAGAGACATTATCCAAGAAAATAAAGTAGAGGAGAGGGTGGTCCGTCTTGGTCTTTTAAAGAAGGTGATGTCCAATGTATTTTAAATAAAGATGATCTTTCTATACGATGGATGTTATATTGGGTGTGAAGGAACCTTTTTTTTATATGGGTAGACTCTATGACGTTGCTTCACTGTAGAAGGGCATTTTTCGGGGTTGAAATCACATGACCATATAAACCTTCTAAGGGTATGTCGAATACATAATTGTTCTTCGATATTGTCGGTAAAAATATGCTACACACTCACAATCTTATGGTGATTAATGATGTGTGTGTCTATTTTGTAGTGTCATTATCCTTTTCTCATGTGTGGTTGTGTGAACCATGACTTCCCTCGAGACCTGCAACATGCCACATCAAAATTATCTGCATTTATACATTGGAGCACATAAAAGGAGATTCATATGGATAACATTCCATGGTGACATAGATAGATAGTTGAAATTGTTTGTATGTTTGAGAAGGAACTTCCCATGATTTTTATGGACTCAGGATTCCATCTTCTAATTCACCTACTTGATGAGGTTGAATTAGCTGGGGTGATCTCATGTCATTGGATGTTCTTCTTAGAGAGGTACATGAAAAAAATTGAAGGGGTTTGTTCAACAAAGGGATCAATGGTGCAGGGGTACATAGTATATGAGTCATTATATTATGCGAGTGAGTACATCAATAAAATTGATGACACACTAGGGGCAATGGTTGGGATAACCAATAGGATGAGGACAAGCGAGGAGGGGAGATACTACAAACGAATGAAAAAAAGGCACATGATAAAGAGTAAGTCACTTATATTTTGTCAAATTTGTACAAAGAAACTGTTTACACTGAAGTTGATAATATATATTTGATCTCATACTATTTCTTTTGAATTTTTGTATACATCAACGAATTTAGAAATTGATACCATCAATAAATTCATTCTTTACAATGCAGAGGCAATGCAGCCATGGGTCGTGTTGTATCAATAGAAAAGAAGGAAATGGGACAATGACATGAAATAATTCATAAGGTTGAACGGTAGAAGTATGCCTTATCTTGATCATTTAAAAGAAAACATGCCAAAAATATGTCCTAACAGTTGGGTGGCTAACCGGATTACAGAGAAAGATGCGGTGTCTGGTCATAACCCACGTGGAAAAGAGTTGGATGCACTAAAATAGGTATTGGGTGTAGCAACTCTCTAATAACCTATATGAGTACCATGCTCAATTTATAATATTGCACATTTGAATTGTAACATGTATTATGTTTTTATTAATGCTCAGGTTATTAGATATATGACACCGTCCTTTGTTCGCATTTTTATAGGTGCATTTGTTCCCATCTATGTGGGAATATGGACATCATTTTTTCACTAAGGTTGTTGATGATGGACACTTCACACAAGATTTTGGAGTGGAGGTCAAGTTCGACCAATCTAGTCGTGCTAGCCACTGTCATCAAAACATAGTAGAGGGGAAGTTAGGTTACATTGGAAAGATACAAGAGATCATGCAAGTGGACTTTTCATATTTTCAATATGTTGTTTTTAATTGCAAGTGGTAGGATACCTTCAAATGAATAAATGAAAAGGAAGATCGTGGACTAATATGTATTAAGTCTAAAAAAATGTGGGTTGAAACTAAAGAGCCTCCTGTTTTCCAAAAACATTGCAACCATCTATTTTTTTACTTAGATGTAGTGGATGGAGATTGGTGGTTCGTACTGAGACATGATCTGAGATCAAAACATTTTTTTGAGAACAACAATGTTATAATTCCAAGCAAGGAAGATAATCAGGGTGATGGTAATGAAGATTGATATGTAAATTCTTTGATTATTGTGAATGTGTCATTTTATTATGGGTATCTGTAATGGCCAATTATGTTTTTTTTCCTTCATTTTATAATGTTGTATGTGAAAATTTAACAACCATTTACAACCACCATATTGAAATTACATTAAATAGAACAAACACAAACTGTGGTTTTGATATATTTTTATTGTCATATTTATTGTTTATTATAACAAATTTATGTTGTATTGTATTAACATATGATTATGTTAACCTTTGAATTGCTAAGCATTAATGGAGATATCACAAAGTTGATGGCCTATTCATATTCATATAATACAATAGTACATTTATTTTAAAGTAAAGGTTTATTTTAAAATATATTTTATTTTTAAAAAATGATGATATTAAAAAATCTAACCTTAATTTTTTTATTGTTTGAAAAATTCAAAATTAAAATAAATATATACTTACTTTGATGGAACTTCTAAGGACAAATCCAACAAAATAACTTCTTACAACATCTATGAGTTATGGAATCACACTTGTGGTGTTGACATTACCAACTTATATGGCATTCCTAACCTTAACTATTGCAACTATCACGACCTTCACCTAATCCACTCCATCCTTAGTTTTCTAAATATATAAACTTATATTAATCATTATTTTTACATTAACATTGAAATAAGTGTCAATATAGGAAGGAAATGGAAATTCTAAAAGAGCCTCTTTCTAGAGCCTACTAACAATTAAGGAAAATTTGAAGGATCCATACTTATATGATGATGATGATGATGATGATTAACGTCCACTAAGACCGAATTGGTCTATCAGACCTTAAGAGGGTAAGTGATTACTTATGATTCTTTAGAATTTTGTTTTTGTGCTCGAAAAGCATTAAGAGAAGATTTCCAAGATCACCATACTTTTGTTGAGTTAAGAGCTTAGGAAGGTTGGTAGTGTGATAAATATTTTGAAAATGAGATCTAATATGGGTATAGGTTGGACAATATAAGAGAAAGTGCTTTTCATCTTCAACATTCTTAGTGTCACAAAGGTGACACACTCTTTCATCCCATGGCATTTTAGGAATTGACCAACGCCCAGTTTCACTATGGATCGTGAGAATTTGTTCTTATCTTAGCAGTGGTTATTTTTTTCTTTACACTTGGAAAAATAGATAGATAATTTTGATCTTCTAGGTTAGGGTTGATTACATCTTTATAATACCTTAATTTTCTTTTTTCCTCTAGCTCTTTATCACACCACATTTTCTCCTTAAATTTTGATTTGATGTTTTTTTGAATAGTATCTTTATTCTGCAAAATGGTTTCTTCCGTGATTCCCCAATAGTTTAGCCAAGACCGAGCGTCTTTATGCCATCCTCGCTTGAGTCGATGATGGTTATGACTTGATTTTGAAGCAATTTTAGGTAGCCTCTTGTATTCCATGTTGTTTAACTTGTTCTTATACATTAGGTATCTAGTCATAGCCATGCTCTTTTAGGTATATAAAAGTATAGAAATCTTTGCTAATTTTACTAATTCTTAAAATAATAATTATAAAATTTTGGTGATATTCTTGTGAAAGTATTAATTTCTAAGTATGTGTATGTTTTTTAGCAAATATTGACACCTTGTAGAGTAAATTAATTTTATCCCATAGAATTTGGGTGAATAAAAAAAAATAAAAATAGAAATTAACAAATTATTTTTAGAATAAAACAAGACAAATCATGAAGTTTAGCCTCTAAAGTTTCCCTTGACCATAATCCAACCCTAGAAATCTTGGATATAAATTGTTACCATGGAAGACAAAGATTGAAAATAATTATTATTAATGATTTAGTTTTCATATTTAATAATTTAAATTTAATTAAATAAATTTAATTAATTATAATTTTTAAATAACAAAAATGATTAAATATAAGTATTATAAATTTAATGAACAATTATTATAACTTTATCATTAAAATAAATGAAAAAATAACATTTCACAGTAGTAATTATTCAAATTTGTTTTTCATTCATTAAGAAAATCCAATATTTGCATACATTTTAATATGAAATCAACCAAATACAATTAATAATAATTATTATTATTTGTAAGGTCACCACCACGAGAGACACCAAATTGGTGTATGAGACCCCCTTGTTTATGGACAAGGGACCCCTTTCACCAACTGATTTGACTACTAAAGTCTACATAGGTATACATACCCTACTCAGCATACCTTTTTAATAGAAGATTCAACTAATACTTACATACTTTTACACACTTTTTTAATAGAAGATTCCTAAAATTAGTAATAGAGTAAAAATTTGTGAAACCATTTCATTGAAAGTGTATAGATCAAAATTTATTATTATTCTTTATATTTAATATTTTAATTTAATTAAATAGATTTGATACATTATAATAGTTGAATAATATAAATTAATAAAATCTCCGAAAAAAATAAAATACAATAATTTTGATTTTAGTAAACAATTATATTATAACTTTGTGTTGTAATATTTGAATAATAATAATAAAAAAAATAACATTATCATTATTATTAGTGAATAATTATATCACAATGTTATTATTACAATGTATGAAAAAGACATAATTATTAAAATCACAATCATTACAGTCATCATATTTATCTATTTGTTGTTAAACATGTTTAATCAACATATTGTATCTTGTTGGACAAGAAATGATTCACCTTATATCTTGTTGGACAACAAATGATTCACCTTAAAGAAGAGTTAAACATTATATGGCATTAATGGTTATAAGTTTTTGCAATCACAATCCAAACTAAACGATTTCGTAAAAGTAAAGTTAAACATTATATGACAATTGTAAAAAACATTGTTAGTAAGTTATTCTTTCATTATATTAGAAACATATTGTACAAAAATTCAGTGGCCTAAGAGGGTATCCCTAAGTGTCCATATCATTCGTGTTTGTCTATAAATCCTATTAGCTTGCCCAGAGGGAAACCAAGCGTGCCTATTATCCTCATAACATATATAAAAAATAGATCTATTTGAATATCAAAGTCCTTATAGAATCATCTATGGCAAGTGAAACCCATTAGAAACCTAGCAACAAAAGGAAAGAAGCATAGAGAAAAAACAATTGTATCCATCATTATGGGGAACTTGTAGGTGGGCCTTCAGAGAGCCCTTTGTGACTGCATGCTTCATAGGCACTTAAGAGGTAGTAGCCACAATGTCAAGAATTGTAACAATCCTAGATGAATACATGCTTAGGGATTATTAAGTAAAATTTATTAGATAATTAATTGTCCTAATATGGTTTTAATTGAACAATGATTAGTATTAATAATATTAATTTATTAATTAATTGTTTTTAACTTTTGATTAATTAATTAATTAATTAATTATTACATATCACACTCAATGCTATTAGGTAATAATTTAAGGGGGGATTAATAATTTTAAATTGTTTAATTAAAATGCTTTACGTATGCGGGAGAGGATAAGGCATTAAAGGAAGGGATAAGATATTAATGAAGGGGGGGATAAGGCATTAAAGAATGGGATAAGAAATTAATAAGGGGGAGATAAGGAAATTAATGAGGGGGAAGAGTCAGTGAAGGAGGGATAAGGAAGGGAAGGAGTTGGAAGGGAGATGATGCTACGGGAGTTGGGGATGGATTTTGGGAGCTCTGAGTATTGCAGAGAGGGAGGTGAAATTTTGTGAGTGGCATTGACACAGTGCACCGAAGTTGCTGTGGGTTTTGGGCATGGAGGGCCAGGATATCCGTTGATATCCCGGGGCTAGGGAGCTACCTAGTTGGCAGGGAGGACGGTTTTGGGTAGTGTTTTGCAGAAGCGGGAAGGAAGCAAGCTGAAGACAACAACAGGAGGAAAATAACATCAGGTTCAGGTATTTACCAAGAATTATGCATTGTTTTTGTATTACTTTGTTATTAAATTTTATTATTATTGATGAATTTGCTTGCGAATGTGCTTAATGAAGTAACTCTTAAATTTTACTGCTCTATTGTAAGTTAAATGGTTGTTTATTTAGTACTGCTCTTACAGGAATTTTCTGGATATTTCCTCCTTGATTCTTGACGAGTGATGAGACTAGTGTGGAGAAGCTTGTTATGCTTTTCAATTACTTCCAACTGTTGTCTGGAATTTTTTTAGCTCTGCCTCCTTAGCCAACATTTCCTGAGCAATGAATGCTTTAGTATGCTAGTATAATTCCATTGTTCGAAAGAACTTGGTATCTCACGGAATGCCAGTACCCAAGTCCGGGACAAACATGGACACTTAATTATACACCTCTTGATCCTCGTAGTATGCCTTGATTACCTTAATGTCTTCCTCAATTGAGTGAAGGTAAGCTTGGGAGGGTCGATGGATGTGGCATACGCCTCAAAAATTTCTTTAGCTTCCGTGGCCATCTTTTCGGAGTGTGAGGGTGCATTATTTTTCCTTTTGATGTGCGGAGCCATGAAAGAATCCCTCTCTATACTAGAAAACAAATTTCCTAGAAACCCGAGGAGGAGATCTAGAGAAAAATATTTAGGAAAACACCAACATCAAGCTCTTCCCCTTGCGATCATTATAACTAGAATATTTCCTCCACTCTCGACATGAATCATTCTAATTAGGGGGAAATTCCTTACCTTGAATGGCAATGGAAACCCACTTTGTACATATGCCATCAACCATTGTCTTCTTCTCGTTGATTCCTCACATTGAACATGAGAACTAACTAATCAAAGTAGCCTCTACGGGGAGGTGATATAAACATAATGGTCGCTAGGGAGGGTGCATGGGGGCACATGCCCTAACCATCCTGCACATGTGCCACCTCCTCCAATATCCTGTTAGACACCCCATCCAAGAATATATGACAACTATAAATTTAAATGAATGATACATATCAAATTTAATTTAAAAACAAAGAAATCATTAATAATGTTAATCATTAGCATACTCATAACACAACAAAGAAAACTACAACAACATCAACATGATATGAAAAAACATAATATACATGTTATCAAAATAAATAAACATGTCATATATACATCTCAAGTCAAATATAAAACAATCAATATACATGTCAAATAGTACCACTACTAGTTAGGTCCACCACCAAAACCAGAGGCATCAGTGCCTCTTCTATCAAAGGTAGAGGGTCTATTGGTACCTACATAAAAAAATGATGACAAAAGAAGACTCTCAAATGTCTCTCCACCAAGATCAAGTTGTGCAACATGTAATGTGAACATAGTATCCACAACATTAATATCTTGAGACATGTGGAGGAGGAGGACCAGTGGATGGTGACACATGTGGAGGATAAGGACAAGGATCAGTGGATGATGACATAAGTGAAGGAGGAGGATCATTGGATGGATAAACATGTGGAGGAGAAGGAAAAGAATCGATGGATGGTGACACATCTAGAGGAGAAGGAGGAGGATCAGTGGATGGTGACACAAATGGAAGAGGAGGAGGAGGAGGAGGAGGATTGATGGATGGTGACACATGTGGAGGAGAAGTAGGAGGATTTTTAGATAGTGACACAAATGGAGGAGAAGGAAGAGGAGGAGGATGACCAGGTGGTGGAGAGGATGTGGTTCGATCTAGTGATCAGTTAGATGGAGCGGAATGATGAGCATCAACCATCAACATGTCGATGCGGTTGAGGGCATCAACAAGATGACACATTAGTGATGTCATGTCACGAGGTAGGGTCTCCCATATCACGGAAAACTTTGGTACATGTAATATGTCTCGAACTTGTATGGGTACCACTCCACGCTCAATCGCAACCTCAATATAGATGCTCCAATCCGTCTCGCGTGGCATGCCAAGTTTATGTACTGGAGGTTGTTATGTTGCCTCCTCCATCTCCTCATCCTATTGGGGAGGGCCATCCCCAACATATGTGTAAATATATGAAATATATTTATATATATATATATATATATATATATATAATAATAATAATAATAATAATAATAATAATAATATAACTAATTGAAACTAAATGTTACAAAAAATTACATGTCGGTTGTTATAAATATGATGTTTGCACATCCTCTCCAATCCATCCTCATGTATGAGTATTGTACAATATCGAGGTCATTGTCCTCTCCAACAAAACAAATCACATATCTCCCTACCAACTGGAGTACATGGCCTCTTTGGCTGACCCCTCTTGGGAAACAACTTCCCCCACATGTGCATGTGTGTATCTATAATAAGCATAGGAGGAAAGTGAGGTACTATTGGTCGAGTAGCATGAACCATCTCAAAAAATAATGTAATTAACTTTGACGCTAATGGGAAGAACATCCTCCCATAAAAAATGGTGTGACAACGATCCAACACAAAACAAAATTGTCTCAAAAAAACTTCGACCACCTAATCAATCAATGCCTATACACTAAACTATATACAATAAAACAAAGTGAAACTAATGTCTTTCCCATCAGAGGTAAAGTGTGACAATGTCATGAGAATAAGACTCAGGCACTTAACCTCCTCTACATGAAATGAATATATCCACACCTGACCACCAAATACCTGAAAGCTCGAAGTGGAAACAATTTATGGAATAACATATCTCTACAAATATGTCAGTTGGGTCTCTCCTACAATGACATGAGGTATATTAGGGAACTTGGGCCAAACATCCTCCCTCCTAGAAAACCTAGTGATAAAAGAAATATCCTCCTCCATGGGTTGATACCACATATTGCGACAGACCTTGAATGCCTATTGACCATGATCCCAACGATGAATCAGTTGTTGTAAAAATGAAGATTTCTCCCTGAGAGATGTAGCCTCCTCATAAAACTTGAGGAGGTCAACATTCCTCAAAAGGGAACATGTTTGAGGTTTAATAGGGCAAGGGGTCCTCCCCCCCTCCCTCTCTCAGGCCTCCCAATCACATACAAAGGTGTACATGTCGACCCGTTGCTACTGCTCCTCCTCCTCCTCTCGTCATCATCGTCTTTGATTCACATAGAAATATTTTTAGGCACATATATATAGATAAAACAAATTTTAATTATAAAACACACACATATATAACTAATTCCTATTGATCAAAAACTAAAATTAATTTATGTTTGCAAAAACATGTAAAAAATAATCGATGCTCCCATAATAAAAAATACGCACTGTGACTGGTGCACTATATCATAAACAAATAACTTCTATGCAATACAATTTGTATAATGCACCAGTGCTCCATGGTTATTGGAATACCAACACATATTTTATTGGTTCGTTGTGTTCTATAACTCATCGATAGTGGGGCATCCCACAAGATGCATCACTATGCCATTTTGTCTTTTTTTTGTGCTACGGGGTGTGGTGGGTTATATGTAACGCAATGATGTTCCATTATTCTTAGAGCATTGGTACATCTTTAGCGGTGCAGTGGTTTGCACGGAACCGGTCACAGGGAATTTCGTATGACACACATAAATGATAATTATTAAATGTTTTTCACGGTATCGTGTTGTGCATGGCATATCATTTTTAATATATTGGGACATATTTATAACAAGGCATCCCAATAGACACAAAACTATGCTAAATTGTTAAATATTTGGTCCAATGTCATGTTGTTTACAACACCGGTGCATTTGGTGGACTTCAATGCACCGCTAGTTTAATTTTTTTTTGTTGGAAATTAGGCGGTGCAATTTTTTAATGTGAACACACCAGTGCTCCAGTGGTCTTGAAGCACCATCTTTATGTTTAACGATGCATTGTGTTATATATCACACCATGATCTAGATTATTTTGAGAACGAAATGAAGGCAGAGATATAATAATTAAATACACAAAAATATTGCAAGAAACACAAAGATACAGTAATATGCAATTTCTATTAATGGGAGAAATGTACATAAACTATAAAAATACAAAGTGAATGAACTCGTTAGAATGGTGGCAGATTATCTCTGAGAAGAGATCTAATGGCTATGCTCATTTGCAAGAATATTATTACAATGAGGCTCCCATGGCATTTTTAACATAAAGCATAATTGAGAAAACCCTAAACATCTAAAACCCTAACCCCCAAAAGATGAAACGTCAAGAGGTTCGTGGGCCCCGATGGGGGGAGTTGATACGTCAACTTCCCAAGGGCATAATTTTTTCTTACAATATCTATTTGGGGCACTTGATACCTCATCAGAAAGGTCTAGATGAGGAGTACACATTTCGTTTGGCCTAGCATTTGCCTATAAACACATCCTAGGTGATGTCGAGCCAAAAAAACATCATTTAGGGCCTCAAAACAGTCTCAGAAGTTCAGGACCCAAAAAACCGTAGAAAAAATACCAAAGTGGAAACCCATGTTTTGAGCCAATGGAATAGGTGGGTGGCCACCAATATCCATATGGATCATTCCTTCCCCCTTAGGAAGAAATGGTCCCCATTGCGTCAAGTTCTCGTGGAAAATGGGGAAGCTTTTGCTGAATCTAAACCTTGGTGAGTTGCTTGCCTTGTTGTAGGAGTTGTTTAGCTTAGCTTGTTGAATGCTATCATGAACCTATTGTTGGAGGGGTGGGATCCATTCAACCAATATAACTGCATGATATTCCTGATTGTGGGGGGACTCTATCGGTGAATATGCATCATGAAGAGTATGAAGGGATCTATTATAACTTTACTTGATTGGGCAATGTGGAGGCACCCCCATAGGTGAAGCAACAATATTTTTGTGCTCTTTTAAAATCTACTTCTATTAGATATAAAGGTATTGGGATGAGAATGTAGTGGTTGTAGTGTCCTTATGTTCACCTTCTGATCAAATCATGAAGAGAATAAACTTTGTGGTATGATAGATTACTTTGCAACATTGTTTTGTTGGGACAATAGTTAGAACTACCTATGGTATCCTGTAGACATGACCCCCCAGAGTAACAATGACGCTACCGGGTAGAGACTCATAAACAACATCAAGCTTCCATATATCTGGCTGGCCTAACATAACATCACATACTTCCAGTGGGAAAACATCACACAATACCTCACCCTTGAAGGGCTTTATGCCATAGGACATATGACACTGTTGGCTGACATGAATATATCAACCCTAGAAAATCCACCCAATGTTGTATGGTTGCAAATGTGGTGTTTTCGTAAAATCCAATTGCTTGACGACCTGTACTGATATTAGGTTCTCCTGGCTTCCGCTATAAACAATAAAATGCAGTGGGTTCCCCTTCATCCACATCCATGAATGGAAGAGGCACTCCGCCTTCTCAGGATCCTCTGGTTCTTCTGGTTGGATTATTGCAGTCATGACAATAGAAGTGGGTTCTGCATCAATGATCTATATCTTTTTATTATTTTTTAAATCAGAGTCCAAGTCAAGGCTCGACTTTATTTCTTTGAGCTCTTCTACTAATGATTGTTTCGAACGACATTCATCGGTGTTGTGCCAAGGGATTTTGTGGAAGTCACACCACTTCCCTGTGTCCTTCTTCATCTTCCAGTTATTCTTCTTTTCCTGTAGCTTGGACTAGTTGTCTTGAGCTTATCTATTCTGTGAGTGAGGGATTAATTTACCATACTTTGGTTGTTGTGGACTTGCAGACCCAAATTCCTTCTTGTTCTGCTACTTAAATTTCTGATCGATTTTTGAAAACATATTGATAAGTGGCTCCTAGTGATGAGATGTCCAGAAATTCCATTTTGGTTTGGATGTACTTGTGTAGAGCCCTGCAATATTTTGAAACCATATGCCACTTGGATTATTTCATACCCAACTTGGTGTGCAAGGTATGGAAGGTATTTGTGAACTCATACATAGTTTGGCCCTCCTCTCTTGATGCAGTGTGGTCCATCTCATGCACTGGTCTTCATAGTTTCCAACAGGGTAATATTGTTCCTTGACTACATCCATTAAAAAATCTCAAGTGGGATCGGCCCCAAATATTCTAGACTCCTCTGTGGAATTTGTATCCCAGTAAGTTTCCCACCAATGTTTGACATGGGGGACAACCTTAAGGAGCACACAAGTGATTTTTTCTCTATCAAAAAAATTGTGGACAAAGAAATAACCTTCTAGCAGATTTAACCACTTTTCCAAAGCATTTGCATTGATATAACATTAAAATATAGGAATATAAAAATTAACTTGTACCTTTAATGTGGCAACATCTCCAAAGCTTGACGAAGACACGTTTTCTATTGTCAGCAATCGTTGAAGGATTTGGGAAAAATTCTCCAACATCTCGTTCCTTTGTTGGGCGAGGGATTCCATGAGAAACAACTTGATAGGATCTCCTACTCCCTCATCACTCTTTTCTTCCACCATGGGAGTTTTCTTGGGATGGAGAGAGCTATTGTACTCAAGAGAAACTAGCTTGAGACCCAACTCTCTATATCCTGACCTCGTAGGGGACATGGACTAAGAAAGGACAAGGAGCAACTTGCTATGAGACCACTGATCTAGATTATTTTGAGAATGAAATAAACGAATAAATATAACAATGAAATACATATAAATATTACAAGAAACACAAAGATACAATAATATTCAATTTCTATTAATGAGAGAAATGTACAGAAACTATAAAAATACAGAGTGAATGAACTCGCTACAATGGTGACAACTTGTCTCTGAAAGAGATGTGATGGATACGCTCATTCACACGAAGATGATTACAATGAGGCTCAAAATTCATTTTTAACATAAATAATAATTGAGAAAACCGTAAACATCCAAAACCATAACCCTAGAAGATGAAATGCCAAAAGGGCCGTGGGCCCCGATGGGGGTAGTTTATATGTCAACTTCCCGAGGGCATACCTTTTGCATACGATCTCTGTTTTAGGCGCTTGATACCTCATTGAAAAGGTCTAACTGAGGAGTACACATTATATTCAACCTATCATTTATGTCGTTTAAGGCCTCAAAACAACCCTGAAATTTCAGGACCCGAAAAACTACCAAGGTAGAAAGCCTTGTTTTGAGATAGTGGAACAGGTGTGTGGCCACCAATATCCATCTAGTTCACACTAGTAATGGGGCATCCAGGAAGATGCATTGCTATTCCATTCTATCTTTGTTCTATGTTAGGCAGTGTGGTTGGTTACATGTAACACACCAATGCTCCATTATGCTTGGAGCACTAGTATGTCTTTAGTAGTGTGGTGAATGCATGATACCAATCACGAGGCATTCCATACAATGCATCAATATGATAATTATTAAAATGTTTTCCGCGGTGTTGTGTCATGCACGACACTGGTGCATTTAATATAATTGGACACATCAGAAATTGGTCATCCCATAAGATGCACCACTATGCTAAATTGTTAAATTTTGGCCATGTCTCATGCTTTTTATAGTACCGATGTGTTTTGTGGACTTCGATGCACCACTAGTTAAATTTTTTTTGTTAGAAATTGTGTTGTGCAATTTGTTATTGTGAACGCAATGGTGCTCCACATTTCTTGGAGCACAAACATTTTGTTTAGAAATACGTTATGTTGTATAATGCACTGGTAACAAGGAAACCAAAAATACACATCGCTCTTCTTATTTTTCAAAATTTTTCATGGTGTTCTTTGAACGACGCTGGTGTGTTTGATGATAGTATTTGTGTTGCATGTAGTGATTCCTATGAATTCATAGGACACACCAACTTCTGAGGCAATCCAAAGCGGTCAAGAATACTACGCGAAATTGAAAAATAAAATCCAAAAATGGCCAAATTTCAGGCCAATTTCAAATTTTAATCTGATGAAAATGAAAATAAGATTTTAATTAAAAATTTACTCATGCTCTTCCGTCCCGAGGAGGCATGGTTCCACCATATAGAATAAATGAATATTCATGTTATTTTCCAAATTTTGGAAATGCATTACCAGTGGAGCTATCAAACAAACTGTAGAGAACTGCAAATGAGTCGGTCTTGGAAGGAGAGTGAGCAATGGTGCTTTTTTGAGTGTTTGGAGGCATAGAATGAAGTGTAATAATGAAAATTGGTTTCATAAAAAAAAATTTCCCACCTTGGTGCACCTGACGAGAGGGATACGCACCAAGGCATCATGTTCACGAGCATCAGGATGCATTATCTGGTGCTTGTGTTTTTTATTTATAACATATAATGGTGTGCCTTAATAGTTCAACACCAGGGTGTTAGTTTTATGTTTACACTAGGCCATATGTACCTTGTAGGTGCATCGGTAAAAAAGCATCCACAAAAACCCACAGTCGCCTGCCTCCACTAACAACCTCCACTATAAACAAAGAAGGGATAAATTTTCCAAGGAGGTTTTGTAAAAACCTTTTCTATAAGGTGTTCTCCTTGTAGTGCTAATTATATCCTAAAGTCCCTCTTTTCTTCATCAGAAAAAGAATCAAAATTAATCAGAATAGGAATAAGAATTAATTAACCCAAAAGTGGATCTCCCTTCTTCCTTCGAGGTAGAGAACAAGTTCTTAGACTTGGTGAAAAACTTCTTACTTCCACTCTTGATGTTATCAAACTTATATTATTTCAACAAAGTCATATAGATTTCCTTAAGTGGTGGATTAATTTTTTGAAATTGTAAGATGCCATCGACAAAGGAATTACCAACTACATTGCTTTGTTTTGGTGGATATGATCCCAGTAGACAAACATACACCATAGCTACCATGCCTTCCTCCTTAATATCTAGATTCCAACAGTCTTTCCACAAAGAATTATGAATGTAACTTGAACTTAGAATTGTAGGGAGTGAATTTTCATCAATAGCAGTTTTGACCCCAATATTCTAAAAATCAAGAGAAATATATATCTTATGTAGTGATGGGTCCCTAGTACCAAGAATTTTAGCTTCAGAAATACCTTCCTCTAATTTTTTGTTGTCTAATACTTCTACTTGACAAGACTCCTCAACACGAACCATGTCCTTTCACTTCCATACTCTTCCAACCAAGGGATTCTCATAGTCCATGGTGATATGTCCATAAGTATGGAGTCATGCACATGTGAAAGGGGTACACTAATGTAATCCAAGTGTTGGGTATACACCAAACACCCACAACGATATCCCCATAGGAAAATAAACCACCTTCGATGTCAATGTCTACTAACACTCTGGCCATAGATCTGAATAAAATGGGCTTGTAAGGTTCATTCACCAAAATGGTTTTACCCCAAAATATTTTCAATATCCCCTATAATTTATATGATCATAGCTCAACGGGTAGGACAATCAGGTTTACCCAAATGAGGATGCTCAATGCCATTTCCACCTAAGAATCAAAACAAGTATGCTAGGGTTTTAGAGAAAGAAAATACAAGCCCTCAAACTACTTACCTATCAATATTGTCTATGCTACTATAGCTCAAAGTCCTCAATCTGAACACGTCAAGGCGATGCCTCTACCCAATGTGAATAAATGAGCAGACATTAAACATGGGAGGAACCATTTGATTATCAGTATTTTATGTATATTATTAACAAATGTGAGGAAACCCATTGATAATGATAATGGGTGTCAAGTCACCTCGTACATTCTACTAAGTGGAAATAGATGTGCTATCATCGAACACTTGTAGAATCTATCAATAATGGGACATTGATGCATTCCCATGTTTATAGGGAGGTATCCTATGACTATTTATTGCAAGCCCCAAGGTATTGTAAATTCTCTAGATATTGTTCCCAAAGCAAATGAATCAGTGTCAATGGGAAGGGATACATTGAAAGGAGGGAATTGAGGCATCCCCTAATGTAGGGCATCCAAAATGGGTGAATATAAGGAACATGATTTGAAAGTCTTCGAAAAAGGCACACACCACCAAGTATGTCTCTTGCATGCACCAGATGAAAAAAGAACACAAAAAAGACCCTCTGAGCAACAATCAATAATGAAATATATTGATAGAGGTGAAGAATTCCACCAATGATAAAAATGGAAACCAAGGTACAACATGAATCCCAATATGTGAATATATGTCTTACCATTGAACACATGTGAAAACACTCAATCAACAACTATTAATGAAATGCCATCTGTTGAGCACAAGGTAGCCAACCAATGATGAAAATAGGCCTAGGGTGTTGTCGATTCTAGGTCAATCTCTCACAGAAATGTGTCATAGTCGATAAGAGATGACCTACCAATGAGAAGTCAATGAGAACCTTCCACACTAGCATGAGTAAAGAAAACTAATATTGATTCAAATAATACCAACTTGAAAACCGAGAAGGTCGACATGGATAGTTAAGAATTCAGAAAAATGGATGACAGAGACTAAAGACAATCCTTAAGCATAAGCATGACACAATGGTGAACTTGGGAAACATTTGATGCAAAGTGGAACAATGATAAAAATTTGTGACACAATAAGCATCGATAGATTCTCCATATTGATTGAAAGTGTAACCAATCAAAGGAATAAAAACTTAGAAATCAAGGTTCATCTTCGTAAGGCAATACTAAGACTCAACTTGTCAAGCAGAAGACTCAAAATCAATGCTTTGTTCAAAGGTGACATAATTGAGAACCGCTACCATTAAAAGTGAAGATATTAATTCTTTTCCCCCTCTATCCTTTTTTAAAAATATTTTATTTGTGTGTTTTTTCTTTCATGTTATAAATCCTGGAAAAGAATAAAATAATTCCATGGTATAGTTGAGGAAATGAGTGTCGTGGGGAAAGCAACTAGTTCTGACCACACAAAACACACCTACGCAAAACAAGATACATGAAGGATGTGCAAGATATGGACACTCAACAACATGTTTCCTCTAGGGATAGGGTTCCAAGATGTGGAAGAAATATATGCAAAGTTGATTAGTTCAAGAGAATTCATAAGAAGTAAGTAGTAGGTGGTGAACTACAACATGCATTAGGCTCAAAACTGCAAGCATTGGTATGAAATAAAAAAATAAAAATCAAAACTTAAATGTGGGATCCTCGTAAGGGATGGCCAAAAAAATATTGAGAAGAAGTCATGCAACTTCGACACAAAATCATGGTGGGGATAAGAGGGCTCCCGATCCTATGGAAAACATTAGCATGAGTGCCAAAACAATAAGAAAGGTTCTCACTAGAGAAACAATGATTAGTAGTCTCTACCATGAAAATTATGACACTTACGAATGGTGAAGAAGGATTAGTGTTGCAAATTGGTGGGGTCGTTCCTAAGGAAAATATGGAACATGATACTAATAATGCACAATGTATGGTGGAAACCCCACTCTACATGTCAATTCGAATTCCAATACATGTCAGTGTGGATTTCCAAAAAGTACTAAAGAAAATGTCTCCAAAGTCTTGTATACATGATTAAAAACATTAGTCCAAAAGTTAATAAATCCAATACAAACCTTCGATAAAAACTCGTGTTTTGTAATACAAAAATTGGAAAACAAAACCCTAAAAATACAATATGGTACATGTTGGAAATATTGTTGTCATCGATGTCAAAAACTTGGGGAGACTATAGATGTCCAAGATAAATATTACAAGCCTACAGATGTCCAAGACAAAGATTGCAAGATGGAAATTGTGGACAATATTACTTTTGGATTTTTGATGATTAGTTTGGATACCCTCTCTTTGAATGCATTTTTACCCTACATACCTAGCTCAAATGAGAGCACAGGTTATGTGGTTGGAAAGAGTATTCCAAGAAATTTCCAATGGTATATGGAATTCCCTCTAACTCCCTAGTAATGAGGAGATATGAATTTTTCCATCTAACAACCCAACCATAAAATTGAGGTCGACTCAGCCAGTGTTTACAGGTAGGCCCTGAAAGTGGCAACAAAATTACTATAAATACATGACATATTTTCACATTTGTAGAGAAACCAAGCAAGAGATCGAGTATGAGGTGCACATAAGTGATTTGAGGTGTGATAAAGGTGTTGGGGTGTATTTCTAGGATCTAAAGGTGTGAAAGAGAAGTCTAGGGATTTTCTTGACACTACAAGGAGAACACCTTCTAGCAGAGGTTTTTGCGAAGGTTTTTTGTGTTACAAAATTTGGTAAAATTTTCGAAAAAACCTCCACTACAACCTCCTCTATTGGTTGCACATTTTTTAGCAGAGGTTTTAACAAATGTTCCATATAACTAAAAAAAATTGGCTCGACGGAGTTTGTAGCAGATGTTTTTTTTCCAGTGTTTTTATTGTCAAAATGCATCGGTGCACCATTAAATAAAATGCCCCCATGTGTACCCAAACATAAAGAAAACTAGAACGACCTTACATCAAATGACTTGGAACGTACATAAAACTAAAAAAATCACCAGTGCACCATTACATAAATTCCTGATGCGGACATAAAACAAAACTACACCATACACCATTACATAAAATTCCCCAGTGCATACATAAGACGAAAACATGTCGATTTGTCATTACATTGCTTCCTCGGTGCTTACATATGAAACAAATTCACTAAGACGGTTATGGTTAGTATGCCCCAACTTCCCATTTTGTTCGTTTTGATGCATATACTAAATATAACGCTCTGGTGTGTTTGTATTATTAAACACACCAGTGCATTTAAGTTTTTTAAAGTACCGATATTTTTATTGTATTTAAATAACCGATGTGTATTTATCACATTCCCATCGTATAATTTGAAAATGATATATATTATCACACATTTTATGGATCGTTGATTTCTTATAATTAATATGTATCGGTGCTTTAGTATTCTTAATATGAGCTGGTGCGTATAACCCCTTAAAAAGAACCGATGTTTATATTATTTCAGGCACCATTTTGTGAGTTCATAAGAATGCACCGATATGTATATATTTTAGTTAATTATTTTTTTACAAATATTTTTTATAATCATGTTGTTTTTTATATTTTTTTTATGTCATTTTGATATAATTTAAACATTAATGCCTTATCCAAGGGATTACACCTCTACTATTTGCAAAAATGTAAATCATTCACATATTAATTAATCAATTATTTGCAACAATGTAAATTATTCACATTTTAATTAATCAACAATGCAACATTTTACAACATTTGACAATGCAATAAAATAACAAACCCATTTTATTATATATGAATAAGAGACCCATGGTCATACAAAATGGGAAAACATAAAGGTCCACAATAATCAAAATGGAACCAATATGTAATTGTTATAGTTATTGGTAACATGTCCTCATGCGATTGGGACATTATGTCCACTACATTAAGAAAAAATATCCCTGATTTTTACAGACCAATATTACAAAATTGAGTACAACTTGCAATAACGTTCAATTATATTGATTGTGATTCATCACTTGAACTGTTGTCATTGCTCGAGTTGTGTGTGTTCCTCATGTCTTGATCATTTGTAGGTGATATTGTACTCTGGTTATATAAAAAAAAGTTTTCTTGTTCAACTTCTCGTTGACGTTCCAACTGCTCTTGTTCCATCTACAAACATAGAAATAAAGCGTAATAAGTAAATCTACTTTTCTAATATAGTAAAATATACATGATTGTGTAAATAAAAAAAGTGTACCATAGTAGTGATTGATTCATAAACCATACACATTGTTTCAAATCCTTGTCTCATGCCGATTATCACAAAATTTTATGTTGGCTCCTCTCCATACTTTGTTTCCTGTATGTTTAATACACCACGACAAAGCATAATTGATATAATTAATATAAATGTTTCTTATTGTTTCATTAATTATAAAACAAGGGAAGTTAAATAACATATCTGATTACAAATTATTCATTTAAACCTTGATACTTCAACATATAATCACAACCCTTAGTTAACACGATGGTGATCAATTGTTTGGTTGGTTCTTCTTTGTATGTTATCACCTACTAACAGACATCTATGGATCAATGTAAATTAATTATTCAAATAAAAATATCACAACAAATATGAAAACCTAAGTAACATCGAAATCATAAGTACTCACAAACTTTGCGATGAACCCTTTTTTCTATGTCGTCTCGTCTTATGTGTTGATTGTGTTCCATTTTTTTTTTGCAACAAAACAATTGAAAATTAGTATTTAATATGATAAATAAATTCGATGTAAATAAAAGAATAAATGAATGATCACATACCTCTGATGCATGTTTTTGTTGGGATGCATCCTCCTGTGATGAAATTAAGTTCATTTATTTTACCATCTCCTTGTACACTCTTTTGGACATCCCTATCAACATGTATTGGATTTCCCCTCATTTGTCGCTCAGAATATTCATAATCTTCCTGAAAAATGAAAAAGCACAATAATTTTTTCTTAAATGGACATGAAAGTAAATATAGAAAAATAAATTAATTTGGTAATTATTGGAACATATTATAGAAAAACATGTTTAGTAATAATGCTTTTTATATGACTCTTTTTTGTTATTGTAATTTTTTTCTATTTCCAGTCTCACAGGTTTCATTGACCATGGCTCTAAAGACACTTCTTGTAGTATATGTATAACCCGATTCTTGGAGTTAGTGGATTGATTTTTGTATTGTAAGTGGAAATTACGTCTATACGTTCTTTCCACTATATCTCTCAAAACTCTGTAAAACATTTTTCTCATCTCATTAACTTCAAGCACCACTCTAGATGAACTAATGACCAAGCCATAATCATCATTTAGATCCTTAACAAAAAAAAATTGTTTCAGGACAAGATTCGATTCTCTCCTTATCGGTCACTACATAACATTAAAAAAAAGTGAAATTGAGTGTTTAAAAGTTGTTAGCGATTAATGTTAAGAAATTCATTTTTAGTAAAAGTCAAAGAAAAACTTAATATTGATTACCTTCCGATCCACATGTTTTCTCTCTTTGCAACATTTCCATAAAGTGCTTATGCTCTTTTGCACTCGGATTGCGAACAATATTATCAAGTTTATTCAAGTTTTTGCTCTGCATAACACACATTAACCAATACATATCACATATTTAACCAATACAATTATTTCAAATTATATATTAACTTTTTAATAAAACTCAAATAACTTGCTTGCCTTTCTTCTTGGAACGAGCTACCATCACGCTTGCTGCAATAAGATGTTTTCTTTTAACTTCTATCCTCCATATTGTGTAAAAAAAGAACATGAATCATGAGAAATAGAAATTATAATTTTTTTATACAATCTAGTATTTTGGTGTGCTTCATTAAACAAAATGCACTGGGGTGTCAAGCATATACTCACATCGACATGTACTATTAGTCATTGCACACCACTAACCTGTATGCATATGATACAAAATGAATACAATTTATGTTTTTGATCAAATGGTGCTTTACATAGATATATGTGCCCCAGTACACTTGTCTATACAATGAACACCAGGGCGGTTTTCCTATACAGTGTGCACCAGGGATTTTTCCTGTAAGTGCACACCGCGTACCACAGAAACGTTTTTTAAAAAAAATCACTGACAACAACAAGGTTGACAGGATTTTGGATCCAATGCAATGAGTGGTACCATTGCAATAGATACCAAATGCCCCTTATGCAACTAAATAAACCCTATAAAAATCTATTGTTTAAAAAAATAAACCCTATAAAAATCTATTGCTTAAAAAAATAAACCCTAAAAAAAACTATTTCTTATAAAAATAAACCCTATAAAAATCCGTTGCTTAAAAAAAGATGGAAACAAGAAAAAACAACAAGAAAGTTATGATTTCCAATATTGAAGGTAACTATGAAATGTTGAAAAATACTGAGAGGGGGGGGTGAATCAATATTTTGAGCTATTAACAATTTTTCACTTTTCTTTCACTGAAAAATCTTAGTCTACTTTATAGAGACCAGTTGTTGTATAT
>JZKD02S0646450.1:441832-459746 GCA_000966675.3 Picea glauca | reverse complement strand
TGGATGTATTAATTATAACATTGTGTCAGCCTCAAGATTGACCTAAGCTCCATATTTTATATTTAGTAGAATTTAAGAAGCACATTTGGAAAAACAAGCAATGATCCATAAGATTTGTTAGCATGTCTTATCGCTAAATATTAAGCATCACCTTGGCCTTGGCCTGCTCCTCCATGAGATCCTCACCCATGTACTTACTAAGAAGTTCATCGTGTTTCTTCTTCTCCACAACCATGCGCTCAATCACTTTCTCATCCAAAAGGGGCACATGGGAAACAAACTCTCGCTTTCTCTATTATTGGTTTCCCTTGTCCTTCTCTCCCATTTATTTTTCCATAGCCTCATCTTACACAAATACGAATGTTTTAATGGCAATGACCTCACCACTCTTGATCATCAACCTATCATGCCTCTATATAGACTTGATCCTCTGCCACTCCCTCAACGTTCTGGCCTACATCTCCTCCTCTGCAGGCTGCTTGACTTTCTCCAAGATACCGTTCTCGTCATCGTTGTCGCCATAATAATTGTCATCAATTCACTTGTAGATCTCATACATAGACCTTCTCTTATTCACCTCGAGGGGCTTATCAAATATATCTTTGAAATCGTGGAGGAATTTCTCATTCTCACTTGTACAATTGGTTGCTGGAAGATGGCATGTTACAATCTTCTAACAACCAATTGTACTAGTACGGCTGAGAAATTCCTCCCCGACATCAAAGAGCTATTCAATAAACCCCATGAGGTGAAGAAGAGGAGGTCTATGTATATGATACACAAGTTAATTGATACCAATTATTATGGTGACAACGATGACGAGAACAATATCTTGGAGAAATTCGATCGACCCATGAGTGAGAGCACTGAGGGAGTGGCAGAGGATCAAGTCTATCTAGAGGAAGGCTAGATTGATGATCAAGAGCGAGGAATTCATTTCCATTAATTCGATCCTATTCAAGGAAGATGATGATGTGGTGGAAGAAATGAGAGAGTAGGACAATGGAAACCAACAACGGAGAGAGCGAGAGTTTGTTTCCCATGTTCCCCTTCTGGATGAGAAAGCGATCAAGTGCATGGTTCTAGAGAAGAAGAAACATGATGAACTTGTTAGTAAGTACACGGGTGAGGATCTCATGGAGGATTAGGCTAAGGCCAAGGAAATGCCTAATATTTAGCGATAAGACATGCTGACAAATCTTATGGATCATAAGTTGTTTTTCCAAATGTGTTTCTTAACTTCTATTAAACATATAATATGGAGCTCAGGTCAATTTTAAGGCTGACACAGTGTTGTAATTAAGACATATACCAAGTTCCTTTCTTGTTGAATAGGACAAGAGGGCAATGGGAAGCTCCAATTGCAGAGCTTGGTAATCCTAATTATGCCAAAGTAGGGGCCAAGATGATAGACTTGGAAGGGAATGAAGTTGATGTGCTTGGTGCCACAGGAAAGGGCCCTAGTTACAGATACTTTGGGGCTTTGAAATTACTCCCCATCCTCAAAGAGTTATTCGATAAACCCCCTCAAAGAAAAGAAGAGGAGGTGTAGCTATACGATCTACAAGAGAATTGATGCCAGTTCATATTATGGCTACAAGAATGACGATGATAGTATATTGGAGAAAGTCAAGTAAGATTTTACAGGTCCTATCAAGCTGCCAACTAGGTTTGTCTTTGACCTCAAGTTGGCTCTAAGTTTCAACTGTCTAACAATTTTTTTCTGTTGTTTTAGGACAACAAATTTTTCAGTAACTTCATCACTGATTTGTTATGGTTACATAGTCCAAATGGGTTCTCTAGCATGTAGTTTTGTCACCAAAGCTTATCACATGCATACCATAAGCTATATAACACACATAAAGATCTATTAGTGTTGAAACAAATGATGTTCTAAACTCTAACATACATGAAATGAACATAGGTATTTTTGGTCAACATGACCCTGGATAATACCCCCCTGGGGAAAACCAGTTTGAGATGAATGTATATATATAGTGTGCTTCAAGAATGTAATACAACAAGGAAGATAAATACAAAAGAACCTGATACTCTCCAAGCTCAACACAAGCTCTGCGTTAATGGTTCCTTGGGATGTGCACCCCTAAAAGAGTGCGCCCCCTCCTTCCTTGACTGTGTTTGAAGACCCTTGCGCCCTTGATTTGTCTCTTTGCTGATTGAATAACCCTTGCACACAAAATACCCTTTGCTTTCCCTCTCCACAACCCACAAATAAAAAACAAGAAAGATCCACACAATTTGCTACCAGGTAGACATGCGCCCTCCTCCTAGCAAATACACTCACAACTAATAAATAAAACTCAAACCTGCCTTGCGCCCTCCATGAACATGTGCACCCTATATTTTTGAGATCTCCTATGAATTATCACATCTCTAATCCTCACCAAAATCTCAAGGTGAAAAAGTGAACAATTGAGCTCTCCTTTTCCGTATGCGCCCTCCTTAAGGATGCATGAAGAAACCTAAAAAGTGGGTGGATGAGATCATCTCATCTCATCCCAAGTCAATGTTTGAGATCATCTCAAGTAAATATTAAATCAAAACCCACTTTACTTAAGTTTCCAAAGTTTCACTTTATGTCTCCTAATTCACCCACAAAGTGAATTAATAGTCATTTTAGGCTAAAATGACCAAATTTCACTTTTGACTTAAATCTCCTAAGTCAAAGTGAAATTAGACATAAAGTACATAGTACAAGGTAAAAATTACTTCCAACATGTATTTAGAAGCTCATAAACATAAGGGGACCACTTTCCAAGGTACCTAAATCTCAACACTCCCTCTTACCGAGGAAAGTTCCCTTCACCCCCAATCTCATCCCTGTAGTGGACATGGTTACCTACTAGAAAATACTAGGTGAGTATGGTTGTACCCTGATCAATGAAAGTAGTCAGACACATATCCTCAATCTGTGTGATATATATATGGAAGTGTCTTTCCACCTATCCAAGATCACCTAGATCTTAGTATCAAACCAAAGATCTCCACCTTGGTCTCCCACCAAGGATTTCTACCTCTTGACATCTCGCCAACAGTCACTACTCTTGGCATCTCACCAAGATTCACTCTCTTGGCATCTCACCAAGAGTGTCCCCCTCTTGGAATCTCACCAAGAGCACCTGGATCTTGGCATCTCACCAAGATTTTCAACTTGGCCTATCACCAAGTAGCTTCCACCTGAAGTGGATCCAGAACCTAATCTTCCCATATCTATATCCAAGTGAGGATCAAGCCTCCATGGTGCTGTACCACTCCTCCTTGTCAATCTATGATGCTCTGAAGCCCCTACACCAACCCTCTGTCTCAACAACCCTGAAACTGAAGTTGTCCCGGGTGGACCGGTCACCCCTAATGATGGTGTCCACAAAACCTGAGTCTGAGCTTCCTATGAATCACTACTATGAGTCAGTAGGTCCTCCTCAACTATGTATCACCATATGATGCTGGATGGTGTAACAACAAAAAAAGTATTCATGAATTCACACTCTCTCGCAAACTTTTGATCGAACTCAAGATCCTCTACTATCGCTGCTGAAACATCATGCTTCTTCTTCTTCTTCTTCTTGGGACATTTTTCTACATAGTGACCCATCTCCCTGCAAGAAAATCATCGCACTGTGCTCATGTATCTCTTCATCCCACTACTTCTCTCTCCTCCTTATGGTGGGGCCCCAAACTTGGGACCCTACCGACCTCCCCGGTCGATCTTCTTCTTGCCCTTTGTCCAAAGAGAAAGATCCTCATCACCTTGAACTGACTGTTGTTGTTACTGCTGTCCAGAATCCTTTGCTACAAGTCTAGTATCCTCTCGGATGAAGTCATCACACATCCTCTCCCATATGGGTAAGACCTCCCTAACAACAATTCCACAAACGAATGGACCCCATGGTTTGGTAAATCTATTTAAGGTTTTCCTCACCATAGAATTTGGGTCCACCACCTCTCCAACGGCTCCAAGCTCGTCTCTAATATGGGTGTATCAGCTAAGGAAAGAAGTGACTGACTCATCCTGGAGCATGCATATTCCTCAGAGTTGATCATGAAGAACCATCTTCTGGTTATGTTTATAGCTCTCATAAAGCTTGCATAGAGATTACCACATATCAAATGCATAGGATTTCCTAGTCAAGTGGGGAATGATGTGATCCCTCACTACATCACACATCGTCATCTTTTCCTCGTTGTTCCTCTTCCTGAACTCTGCTAACAAGACGGGAGTAGGAGGAATGGGAACAAATGTCTCAACTATATCCCATAGTTTGAGGTCCTCTAAGACAAAGATGATCATGGCCTTCCAAGGTGACCAGTTGCCAGCTCCAACTAGCCTATCCTCCACACACATCTGAGATGTTGACATCACTGCCGACTTCACCCAAACTGATGTTACAATTACAAAGGAACATTTCCTCACTCATGTCAACACTGGTGTGAAAAGAAGAAAATGAACACTGACCTCACTCTAGCAATATAGGTGTGAAAAGAGGTCGTGAAAAATTAGCCTCACTCCTACCACATAGGTGTGAAAAGAGACTGGCGAAATGTCCACAAAATGCTCTACAACCCTCCACAAAATTCTGCAAACAAGCTGCCACTAAACTTTGTCAATGGATATCCACAAAATATGCCCAAAAGATGTCTAAAACATTCCAACAAGATGTTTTCCAAAACTCAACAAAAATCATCCACCAAGCTCTAATACCATGAATATTTTCCAGGTCCTATCAAGCTGCCAACTAGGTCTGTCTTTGACCTCAAGTTGGCTCTAAGTTTCAACTGTTTAACAATGGTTTTCTTCTGTTTTAGGACAACAAACTGTTTAGTAACTTCTTCGTTGATTTTTTATGGTTACATAGGCCAAATGGGTTCTCTAGCATGTAGTTTTGTCACCAAAGGTTAGCACATGCATACCATAAGCTATATAACACACTTAGAGATCTATTAGTGCTGAAATAAATTTTGTTCTAAATTATAACATACATGAAATTAACACAGGTATTTTTGGTCAACATGACCTTGGATAACCCCCCCCAAGGGAAAACCAGCTTAAGATGAATGTATATATATAGTGCACTTCAAGCATGTAATACAACAAGGAAGATAAACATAAAGGAACCTGATACTTTGCAAGCTCAACACAAGCTCTGCAATGGTTCCTTGGGATGTGAACCCCTAGAAGAGTTTTCCCCCTCCTTCCTTAACTGTGCCTAAAGACCCTTGCACCCTTGCTTTGTCTATTTGATGATTGAAGAACCCTTGCATGCGAACTTCCCTTTGCTTTCCCTCTCCACAACCCACAAATCAAAAACAAGAAAGCTCCACACAATCTTCTAATAAGTAAACATGTGCCCTCCTCCTCAAGTGCGCCCTCCTCCTAGCAAATACACTCACAACAAATAAATGAGACTCAAACCTACCTTGTGCCCTCCATGAACATGTGCACCCTAGCTTGCTGATCCTCTAAATTATCACCTATCTACTCCTCACCAAACTCTCAAGGTGAACAAGTGAATAATTGAGCTCTCCTCTAAGGATGCATGAAGAAACCTAAAAAGTGGGTGGATGAGATCATCTCATCTCATCCCAAGTCAATGGTTGAGATCATCTCAAGTAAATCTCAACTCAAAACCCACTTTACTTAAGTTTCCATAGTTTCACTTTATGTCTCCTAATTCACCCACAAAGTGAATTAATTACCATTTTAGGCTAAAATGACCAAATTTCACTTTTGACTTAAATATCCTAAGTCAAAGTGAAATTAGACATAAGTACATAGTACAAGGTACAAAGTACTTCCCACATGTGTTTAGAAGCTTATAAACATAAGGAGACAACTTTCCAAGGTACCCAAATCTCAACAAGTAGGGGCCGAGATGATAGAATTGGAAGGGAATGAAGTTGATGTGCTCGATGGCACAGGAAAGGGCCTTGGTTACAGATAATTTGGGGCTACAAAATTACTCCCCATCCTCAAAGAGTTATTTGATAAACCCCCTCAAGGAAAAGAAGAGGAGGTGTAGGTATGCGATCTACAAGCAAATTGATGCTAGTTCATATTATGGCTACAGTAATGATGATGACAGTATATTGGAGAAAGTCAAGTGGCCTGTAGAGGATGACATGTGAGGCATAGAGTCGAGGAAGTGGTAGAGGATCGAGTCCATGTGATAAATTATGAGAGGAACCAAAGAGTGACCTATGTTTTTTCCTCCACAAAATTTAATTGTGGAGGTTTGCATATGTAGATTGTGAGTTAAATTGTTTTTCTTCTGGTTGTTGTTGCTGCTACTCCGATCGACATTGTTGATGTATCTGATTCACATAAAATCATTTTTAGTAACATCTATATAGATAAAATGAATTTAAAATATAAAACACAAACATATATAACTAATTTGTATTTATCAAAAACTGAAAATAGTTTCTATTTGCCAAAAAAAGTGAAAAGTAAGCAGTTTTATTAAAAAATACATATGCACTGCATCTGGTGCTCCTTATCATACATAAGGCACCAAACAAACATATTTTAAATATAACACATCAGTGCATCATTGTTAGTCGAGCATTGATATCTATAGCGATGTGTTGTGATATATAACACATCAGTTAAGGGTTGGTGTTAAACCACGCGGTGCGATGAGTTATATTAAATGCATTGACTCTCTATGTTAGTTCATGCACTAGACACTTTTAACCGATGCATTGTCTTTCCATGAAACATTGTTAACATACGCATTTTAAAATGTGCATCGGAATGATAATTTTTAAACTATTTTTCCTGGTACAACTTACTTAACCACCCTAGTGTGTTTCGTATAAAGTAACGCACAGACGCTCCATTTGAGATTTGTATATGTTGATATTGGTGTGTTTGTATTATAATTCACCAGTGATGGGGATTCTCATAAAAAAAACAAAGATGGTAAATTATTATGTATTTTTCTCAATGCGTTGTAGTACATATCACCACTACGTTTTATTTATTTGACACACCGTGAAGGAAAATTGTGTTTAAAAAACTTGGTGGTGCATTCGATTAATAAAATGCACCGGTGTGTTTATCTTGATTGGTGCACTTCCTAGAATCTTAGCGATGCTTACCATAAGATGCACTGCGCTACAAATTTTTGAAAATTCGGCTTGATGTCATGCTCTTTACATTACCGATGCATTGTTTTGATCCATTCGCGCCGATAGGTGAAATTGTTATATATGAACTTATGCAGTGTGATGTGTTAATATAAATGAACCGATGCTACCATGCTATTGGAGCATCAATGTTTTGTTTCATGGTGTGTTTTGTTGTTAATAACACTAGTTACAAGGCATCTATCGAAACGACACAACGAATCTGTGCGAAGTGTTACTATTAACACATCGGTACCACCGTGATAGTGGAGCATCATTGTTTTGTTCCTCAGTGCATTGTAAATGAGAGAGCAATAGAAACAAGGCATCTAATGAGACACCCCACTATGGAAATTTGAGAAATATATGTCTCGGTGAATTTCTGTATACATTGTTAGTGCATTGGATTATAGTGGTTGCACCACTACATTAAATTTTATAAATTGTTATGTTAGCGGTGTCGTTAGTTAAGTCAAGTGTGCTGGTGCATAATTTTTTTTTTTTTTTTGCTAGTTTGTCTGTGACCTACGGGACTAGCCTGTGGCTGATAAACCATGACTCAGGGGCATATAAGCCATCAAAATCACCTGGGGATCACACCCAGCCCGAGCCACACCAACCCTTAACATGGATGGATTTTTTGTCCCCGCAGGTTTCAAACCGATGACTTTAACATGATGGAGTGCCTTAACAACACACTCCATCACCGATTGTCCTACACCTCAAGGAATTTTTCAGTGCATAATGTTAAATAGCATCAGTGCATGTAATTTTTTATAAAGTATGGCGGTGCGTTTGAACATTGACGTGTAGGGGGGTTATTTTGGTATGCCCCGACATGATTAGTTAAAATTAGTGCATCGCTAGGTTAAATTTTATATATCATTGAGATAGTGGTGCGGTTAATGAAGTGTAATGGGTTGGTGCAGGTATAAACCCATTTTGCGTCAGTGTTGGGGCATTCTGAAGGACACACTGCTTTGTTTTTTAGTAATTTATCATGGTGTGCTATATTGAACGACACCGATGAAAAAACATATGGACGTGCTAATGACGATGCTCACTATGTATTTAACATAGTACACATCACTTCGGGCTGAGCCAAATCATTCAGGAGCACTCAGTGAAAAAGAAAGAGAAATTGAAAAAAATGTGAAATTTGAACTAAATTGTAATTTTGATTGGATGAAAATACAAATAGGAAGGTAATAAATAATTTACCTGCACTCTTCAGTCCTGAGGAGGCATGGTTTCACCATTGAGAGGAAATGAAAATTCATGGTAATTTCCAAAATTTCGAAATGCGTGTAATCCACCAATGGAGATATCCTAGTCAGTGTAGAGCACCAAAAATAGGGCATCTTAGGAAGAAAGGTGAGCATTGGTGCTTGCTTGAGAGTTTGGAAGCACAAGATGTACTGTAATAATGAAAATTAGTTTGTTATTTTTTTTAAATTTACCCTACCGCAATGTACCTTTCAACAGTGAGGCACACCAAGGTTTATCGTTCAACAAAGTCGTCGTGATTTATTCAGTGCATGTAATTTTATTATAAATTATGGACGTGCTACTGAAACATGGGCACATCAGTGTTGTATTTTTGTTGAACGTACTGATGCGTATTGTTCAATGACACCGGTGCGATTTATTTGGTGCATGTAATTTTATTATAAAGTATGGCTGTGCTAGTAGAACATGGATGCACCAGCGCTATATTGTTCATGAACTGACCGATGTGTATATACCTTAAAGGCACACTGAGAAAAAAACCTACATTTTCCCGCCTCTGCTATGAACTTTGACAGTGCGTTTGAACATTTAATCCCCAGTGTGGTATGTTTTAGGTGTGCACCAGTGCATATGTACCATAAAGGCATACCAAAAAAAAAATTCTGCAAAAACCTCCAGCCACCCACCTCCACTAACAACCTCTGCTATAAAGAGCTAAGGGAAGAAATTTTTAAGGAGGTTTCGTAAAAACATCCATAAGAATGTGTTCTCCTTAAAGTGTGAGGTATTTCTTGTTCTCAAGGTGCACTATGAAGGACTAAAGGTATTTGATGTTGCCATGCACACTATTTTTAGATTGTGATGTTGTCATCAATGAATGTTGTTGTCAGTGGATGTTTCCATTAGTGGATGTTTCCTTCAGTAGATGTTGTTTTTAGTGGATGTTGTCGTCAGTTGATGTTGTTTTTAGTGGATGTTGTTGTCAGTGATTATTTTCTGAGAATGATGCTACGAGGCTTGCTAGGGTTTGAAGGATTTTCTGTGGAATGAAACATGCAAGTGAATTTATAAGTTATATGTGTATGAATATCTTGGATTGGTGTCTACACATATCTTATTGAGTTGGTTCTCAGTTGAGGATATTGGTGTCTCCAATAGGTTGGTGCATACATCTTATTGATTTGGTTCTCAATTGAGGATATTGGTGTCTTCAATAGGTTTGTGCCTACATCTTGCTGAGTTGGTGCTTAGTTAAGGATATTGTTTTCTCCAGTAGGTTGGTGCCTACAAACATTTATAAGGATACGTTTTATGTTTTTCTCTTGATTGGGTTTCCATATTAAACTCTATGCATTGTGATTTGAGTTTATATGTTACTATTGTTTCTCAGCTAATGAATGATTTATGAATGGTTAAATAAAGTAAAAAGTATCTTATATTGATTCATACCCCCTTCTCAGTATAAGCATAAGTTCAACAATTGGTATCAGAGTAGGTTCCTTCATAAATAATTTAACCACTATAAGGCAGATCTTGAGCACATATGGATTGTAAGGAAGGTCTCCCTACAAATAGAGAAACTATGCAACATGGATTATAAGAATGAGGATATATTTGCAAGCTCTTGAGTTTAGTATGTGGGAATCAATCAAAACAGATTATACAGATACAGATGAGAAGGAGTCAAGTGAAAACAATGAAAAATCAATGAGGTCATCTTGAGTGGCCTACCAGATTCTGAGATTGTCAAGGTAATGAAGTTTACAACAACTAAACAAATTTGTGACAAGATACAAAACATTTATGAAGAGAGATATAGTGAAGAGAGATCCGATGATTATTTCTGTTGTGAGTCAGAGATAGAAGAAACATAAGTTGTGAGAAATCCAAAAGGAGGATCTGGAAAATTAAAAGGAAGGGAAGATGGTGATGATAAAGAAGAATCTCTCTCCATAACCATAGAAAAAAAACCCGTCGATGAAGAAATTGAAAATAATTAAGAAGAAGAAGAAATTTATGAGGAAGTGAATCTTGAAGCAAAACTCATTAGTGCCTTAGAAGAAATAGACAGATTCATGGGAAATAATAGAAAGAAGAAAGAGAAATTGTAGAAATATGAATATTAGGATCATGATCTTGAAGAAAAAGAGAAAAAAGTTATTATCTTGAAGACTCAACTAGAAGAGGCAAAGAGGATAGAAGATGTGGTGAGAAGCTAGTTGAAAGAAAAGGGAGCAAGAAGAATTGAAGAAGGAAGAATGTGGAATTTCACTTTATGCTCAAAAAATGAAGAAAAATAATGGTACATTGATAATGGATGTTCAAAACACATGGCATGGGACCAGACCAAGTTTCTCACCTTGAAGGAAGAAAAAGGAGACAATGTTACTTTTGGAGATAAGGCTTCTACATGGATAGTTGGAAAATGTATTGTTAGTATTGATAATGAAAATACTAAGACACATAATGTCTTGTATGTTGAAGGGTTAAATAATAATATTCTAAGTGTCAGCCAAATGTGTGATCAAGGTTACAACCTCACATTTCATTCTAAAGGGTGTGAGATAAGGAAAGCAACTTCAGGAAGATTAGTGGCAAATGCAAACAAAACCTCAAGAGATTTATACGTACTCGATAAATTCAAAGGAGAAAAATGTTGTATGGTAATGATATCTCTCTCATCTTGTTAGTAAAGGGAAGCACAAGTTCATGGGGAGAAACCCTTTTCCATTGATGTCAAAGGGGAAGAAGTTTCAAATAGGGGAAGAATTGCAGACACAAGGAGAGTTGTAGATAGTGGTAGTATTACAGAATTGACTAAGGGTTGCCATCAATGATAAAGGGGGAGATTGTTGGAAACATTGTTGTAATTGATGTCAAATATAGAGGGAGCTTACAGATGTCCAATATAAATATCAAAAGCCCAAAAATGGCCAAGAAAAATCTTGCAAGATGGATATTGTTGAAAGTATTACTTTTGGATTTTTGATGATCAATTTGGATACCCTATCTTTGAAGGCATTTTTAGCCTATATACCTAGATCAAATGAGAGCACACGTTATATGGTTGGAAATATTGTTCTAAAATATGTCCAATGGTATATGGAATTCCCTCTAACTCCCTAGGAATGAGGAGATATGAATTTTCCATCCAAAAACCCATCCAAAAAATTGAGGTTGGCTCATCCAATCTTTACATGTCAACCCTGAAAGTAGGGACAACTTTACTATAAATCCAGGATAGATTTTCTCATTTGTAGAGAAACCAAGAAAGAGATCAAGTCCGAGGTGCGCATAAGTGACTTGAGGTGCACTAAAGGTGTTAGGGTGTATTTTTGGGATCTAAAGGTGTGCAAGAGAAGTCTAAGGGATTTTCTTGAGGTCTTTCTTGTTCTCAAGGTGGACTATGAAGGACTGAAGTTTTGTGATGTTGCCATGTGCATTTTTTGAGGTTATGATGTTGTCATCAGTGGATGTTTCTATCAATATATGTTTTCTTTAGTGGAAGTTGCTGTCAATGATTACATTGTGCGAATGATGTCATGAGGCTTGCTAGGGTTTGAAGGATGTTTTGTGGAATGAAGCATGCAGGTGAGGTTAGAAGTACTCTCTGTATGAAGATATTGGATTTGTGTCTACACATATCTTATTGAGTTGGTGCTCAATTGAGGAGATTTTTGTCTCCAGTAAGTTGGTGCCTACATCTTGTTAAGTTGGTGCTCATTTGAGGAGATTGGTGTATCCATTAGGTTGGTGCCTACATACATTTATAAAGATAAGTTTTATTGTTTTCTCCTGATTGGGTTTCCATATTAAACTCTGTTCATTGTTATTTGAGTTTATATGTGATTATTGTTTCTTAGCTAATGAATGATTGATGAATGGTTAAATAAGGTAAAAAGTATCTTATATTTAATCACCCCCCCACTCTCAATATAAACATAAGTTCAACAGTACAAAGCATCATGCAACCTTGCAGCTTACACATAGTACCTATTACCCCCTCTCTCACCTATGGTTGAATAGAGGATATCACGTCTCATGGTATGCAATGATTCTGATGATAATGATCAATATTCACCACTGGAAACAACACCTTGGATTCCTCCTCCCTCATAATTACACAACTCATTCCATTTCACTTTATCAACATGGTTCATCTGAGGATAGTGTCCCGATACACATGAGGTACTCTTAGTCATTGTTTCATATAAAGTATCATATTTAATGCACTAGTAATTTAGGTGAGGATCATGTGTTAAAGTAAGATAATGGAACATGATTGCTTGGAAGTTATGCATTTTTCCTTGTTTTACCTTGGTGGCTATCTTATGTGCCCTAGTCCAGTGTTGTCACTCTTAGGGAAAGGGGTACTACTAGGGGATTTGATAGGGGTAACGTATCGCTCCCTTACATACTCAACAATTTCCATCCTAGTGCCTTCCGCATTGTCCTTATCTTTTGGAATGGTTGTTACATGTACACCAAAAAGGCATGTGCCTTCACCCTCCTATGAGAAGAAGGGATAGAATGTCGAGGTTGATGCAACTGCTAAACAAAAAGAAAAAAAAAGAGCATGTTAAAAAGGAAATAATAATGGGATATAAATGACGAATTCAAAATATAGAGGCCGACACTAGCTCCACCCCTCGCTATGAGGCAATCACCCCTAGTCATGATGCACTGAATGCATATCAATTAAAAAGACTTTATCCCAACAAAAAAAATTGAAACCTGAAAAGTGGACTTTAAAAAGAATAAAAGAATATCAAAAGGAAATAAGGGGTTTGGAATACACACACTACCAAGGAAAGGGTATTTCAAGCAACAAGCACTCCCTCTACAAAGGAACTCATGAAGATGAAGCCCCATGTGTCCTTGCATGTCAATGGCACCATGTCCACGAAGTAACCCCTTTCATTTCATACAATTATACTTAGACCTTGAAGGGTTTTCTCAGTAAATATTCCTTTACTTGGGTACTAACACACCTAATAGGGTCTTATAATGGTCCTTTCATACCTAAACTTGGAAAATTGCATAAATTCCTGAGCTAGTTTGAAGTTTGAAGAAGATGCCTAATACTAATTGCTTATGTGTCTTTTGTATTACTTGATGGCTTAATTTTTATGATTCTAATGACTATTGTATCTTGTAATGGTTGGTTCACTTGAATTCATTGGCCTTGTTTGATCATGTACACTCTTGACATGGTCCTTTGGAGGAAATTTTCATGATGACACCTGGGATGTTGTGCACTTTTCAAAGGACATTGGACACTTGACATAGAGTGTTGGGTCCTTTTATGACTTGGCATGAATTGAGGCACCTTTATACACCTCCTAGACCTTAGAAATTGGACAAATGAGTTCATATATTGTGGATATGGTCATATTGGTTATCAGATGGGAAAGACGCCCACACCTTGGATAGTGCACCCTGAAGAATGCTAGGATTTGATTTGAGAACGTTGCACTTAGAGATTCTTGGAAACCCCTTGAAGAGATGATGGGACCTATTTCCACCTTGGACATTGAGCATATTGGTGATGATATCATGTACTATGATGGTTTGATAATAGTGGGTCCACCATACCACTAGGCCATCCATTTTCATGATGAACTGGGGTCCTTTGACGATGAGATGTGACCTTTGATGAGGGGGTGTGACTTTTCATCATGCTTTGAACCTTTTGAAAATGATACATGGCCTTTGGAGGCCTTTTCACCCTTCTAGAGTATGACATCACCCACATTCTGGCATCCTACACCCACACATGACACTTTTGAGGGGACATTTTGGTGTATTAGCATGTTTTATTTACTTTTGAGGCTATTTTGGGGGTCATCCATGACCTATCCAACTTGTATCATGGATATTTTATGTTTTAGGGGCATTTGGGGGTTTATAGCACTAGGTTCACTACTACATATAGAGTCAAAATTTGAAAAAACCTTCCGACAATAAGGATAAAATTAATCATATCATCACAAATTACAACATAATGTTAAAATTTTAATCATGTTTTTTGGGCGCGCCAATGAATGTCGCACTTTTGAAAAACTTTGATATCCATAGATTTTGCGACGATAATTCATCTATATATTGATGAACCTAGATAATGCCAACTACTCGTTTGAAAATGGTTTAATAGTCACTAACTTGGTCATCTTTGACATAATCAACGTTTGTCAGAAGACTGACAATGGTGAGTGATTTTGACTATTTTTTGTAGGTGTGACGATTATAAAATATTTTTATGCTCATTGTTCGTTGCATGAATTATTAGTATTTTTTCTATGTGTTGCTTGCCTCAAATGAAATTATTGATTTGCAAAGCTCAAAATTTGTACTATGAAGGTTACAAATTTTTAATATTACTTTGTCTATTTTTTAAACACCCACATTGGATCCCTCACATTAGAAACTCTTTTATTTGGGGACACAAATTGTTTCCTAGGAAGTAGGTATGAACATGTCTACTCAATTCCATTTAATTACTATACAATTTGTCTTCGTATAGTTCTCTTTTATTGTTTGATTTTATTTGTAACATCCCACTCTTGCGTGCACTGAGCGAACTTATTCTTTGAGGACACTTTCTTGCAAGTGATCTAGATTATTATACTATTAGTTGTTGATTATGATTATGAGGCATTATGGATATGATGATATGTTATTTGTGTATTTACATAGACAGGTGCTATTGATTGGGTTCTCCTGAGTGTGCAGAACCTTGGACCTCGAGGATGCAGAGGCATTGATGAAATCCCTTGGACTCTGGATCGAGTTAGGGAATGCATTATTGGGGTTTTCTTATTGTTGATATGATATATACACATCTTATTAGATGTTATGATGATTGATTTGATTTCTGACATGATTTGTTGATGATGCAGGTTGACAATATCTTTTCGACCAGACTCACATAAGGAGTAGAGGGTTCACGCATGACAACCAGAGACGTTGAGGGAGAGGTGTGGACAACAACCCTGCCACAACCTACTATCACTCTCATCATGGCTTGAACTGTAGGTTAACGTTTACCTAGTTCAAGAAGACCCACGATGTTGTGAGGGAAGACTGCAACAGTCACTCACGATGATTCTAAGGGGCGTGCAATAAGGCAGGGGCCTTATTCCTTAGAGGCCCTTAGCCTCCCATAAGATCACTTGGCAGAGTATTGACTCTAGGGGTTTTTGATGTCTACCAAGTTATTCAAGAGGCGAGTGGCACCCTTGGAGCATGTAATGCATCCTGAAGGGCACGTCGCGCAAGGAAAATAGAAAGAGGTGAGTGGCACCCTTGGAGCATGTAGTGCATCATGAAGGGCACGTTGAGCAAGGAAAACTGAAAGAGGCGAGTGGCACCCTTGGAGCACATAGTGCATCCTGAAGGGCACGTCGTGCAAGGAAAATAGAAAAAGGTGAGTGGCACCCTTGGAGTAGCCAGTGTGTCCTAAAGGGAACGTCGTGATTTCAATGGGTAAGTGAATAAACCTAGTTGGCCTTAAAATGAATGACATGATAAGTAAGATTTAAAAACAATTTCCCTAATAAAAATGTTTCCCAGCCTAGGAAATTAAAGTCTAGGTCTAAGTGATACTTGTGGAAATAATAATGATAATAATAATCAATAAACATGTGACGAGAAGGGGGTAAGAAATTCAATTAATTTATTAAAATCAAATTTTTCTTTGGGGGATTAAATATTAAAAAAAGGGAAATGATTGTTTTTCTACATATGCTAATTAAATTTTATTAATTAAAAAGAGAAAAAGGCGATTTTTCTACACTTGCTAATTTGAGTTTCAGTTAAGAAGGGAAAAGAGGGAAACTTAAAAAATAGGAAACTAAGGGGAAAAGGGGAAACATAAAGAAAAAGGAAATGTAAGGAAAAAGCAGAATGACTAACTTAGTAAGGAATCTTGCCTTTAAGAACTTTCCAAATTGAACTCAACAAGGAATTTAGTAAGGGCGTAAGTCATTTAAATTGTGTAAGGGAATATGGGGACACCACAGAGAGATTTTAGGAATGCTTTTACGTGGGTGAGGGAAATAAGAATAATTAAATAATTAATGAAATTAATTTTTGGTGCAAATAGGGGGATGGATGACATGTGTACGGAGGAGATTTTTCTGAATTAATTTAATGAAAAATAATTTAATTGGGAAATTGGGAAATAAATCACTGAGAAATTGTATAAAAAGGATGGATGAGGAGGAGTATGTATCTCTTCTTTTATGCGTAATGTTACGCAACAGAATTTTTGTCTTGACTGACTCATCTAATGGGAGTTGGGATACCCATCTCGGGTAACGAGTGGTAGCTTGACCTTCTTAGGTGAGCTGGGAGCTATTTGTTCTCTGGTATAGTGTGCGTGGCCCCTTTGCGGCTCAGGGGGCTAAGGGGGAAGAAGAGTACCCATAGCATTGGATGGGAGGTACCAGTGAAGTCACATCGGTCAACAAGCGGGAGTTGGATGGAGCGCACAGGACAACGAATTAGAGCTGTCACCTTGGGCTACGATACACATGCTTTTATTTTTAATGGTAGATTAATATTGTTTTTGCGCTTCCATTACTGTACTTCTATTGTAAAAAAAAATGTGTTTCCTCAGCGTTTTTAATCGAGAACTTAAACTCGTCATAGATTTACGCTCGCTACATTGAATTGATTCCCTTTGCAACTAATTCCTGATTGCTTGACTATTCTGTTTGTTTTAATGATTATTATAAGAGAATGTGCTTTATCTTTCGTCCTCATCCCTAGATCATCAATCCATGCCTGAGAAGTCAGCCAGGATCCGTATCGACTGTCATCACTTCGGTGTTAATAGACCTATAGATCCTAATGCCCTGCTTTTCTGTGCATGGATGATGAGTGAAGGATAGTTTGCCTAATTGTCTACCCCTGTTGATTGTTCCTGGATGAATGATTGTCTTGCGCCCTCTTGCAATTGAATACCTCTGTGTATTGTTCATCATTTCTCTCTACGAACAACTTAATACTTTCTGTGTTTTAATTTATGTATGGACTTCATTTTTGTCCACTTGAATGACAATGTTTATTACATTTTTTCTCCACGTTTCACAATGATTTTATAGTTGCATTTACTGTGTAATGGTGGCGTGGTTATTGTGTATAAGTGGGCGTTTTGTTTACTGTGTAAATGGGGGTGCGTTTAATGTGCAATTGTAGCATTTTTTTTTTACTTGTGTAATGGTTGAGAGTTATTACTTTTTACTACGATTTTACCATTTTTTACTGCAATTTAATATCTGCACAGTGATCCCTTCTCCGTAGAATTCAACCCCACCTTAACATTTTTGATAGCGTTTTGATAACCAGACTGCGTGTAAACCATGACTGAGAATGATAACGATATATCTTATCTGTGTTTTCTTTCAAGACTATGTCTGTGTTGTTAAAATATATGGCTGAGTTACCATGGCGCTTTATCCCTTGTGTTTTAATTACAATATGTGTTATTTACTGGGTGATTCATTGACCGCCTTTATTGTTGATTAGCATATTA
>JZKD02S0646450.1:355402-441730 GCA_000966675.3 Picea glauca | reverse complement strand
TATATATATATATATGTCTGCATTGTATTAATGTTATAGCTGCGAGTTTATGTACATAGGCAAAAATACATGTTCCTACTTTCTTTCTATAACTTACACAACAAAATTTCACAATGCTATATGCACAACGAATCTGGATGGCGTTTCATTATTGAAGACAATAACATAATTGAAAACAATTTTTATGCATTATACAATGATTTTATTAATCAGATAATGAGTTGGTATACAGAACGATTTAATAATCATATATGATTTTGATTGATAGCCTTTGAGCATTACCATTATTGGACAATGATAATTAATTTTCAATTAGTTCTGGTTAATTACATAAAAAATTAGTATTGAATTCATGTTAGCGGTATCATATATAAACCAACAATATCATGATAATAGACTGCAATGTCGTATCAATATACCAACCATATATTATCTAATAGACATCATTGATAATAGACAACAAACACAGTAATAGTCACCCATCGACAACTAGATTGTCGTTGAAAGCAGTTTCCCTTAATTCATATATGTTAGTCAACGACGTGATGTTTGATAGCGACTTCTTTGGGTAGTAATTTTATAGACAGTGATACTAATTTGCAGCGATTGTATTTCTGGTGTGGCGACGTTAACTCAGATAGCGATTTCATTTGATACAATTTTTTATAGACATAATTTTTATGGAAAGCGTATTTTTGATTTCACTTATTGAATGGCCAACGATATCACAGGGTGGACAGACAACGTTATCACTCATTTAATCTACAAACCTATAATGTAACCAATGTTGGTCAGCGATTCCATGGCTAGGCAATGTTTCTATTGGTAATATTGATGGACATAATACTTTTATTATACAATCACTTATTGTATTCAGGGGCAACGAATTCATTTGTTAATTAGAGATTTGTTGGACAAAGTTGTAAATGTTGGATTAATAGGACTGTTAGACATAATGTTTACTGGCGTAATAGTTGATTTTCTTGCGCAAGCTTAATGGTCGAGGTACTAGTAGTTTTATCAACTAAAACTATTAATAGCTAACAGTTATTTGGCGAATAGGTTGAGCTGGAAGGGGTGGTTGGTCATATCATTTCACCATACAGGTTGCCTTGTAGGAAGCAAGAATCCTCCAATCATTCACACAATTTAAATCAAGT
This sequence comes from Picea glauca, assembly GCA_000966675.3. Taxonomy (NCBI): domain Eukaryota; kingdom Viridiplantae; phylum Streptophyta; class Pinopsida; order Pinales; family Pinaceae; genus Picea; species Picea glauca. The sequence continues at coordinate 440,570 of JZKD02S0646450.1, read as the reverse complement.
GATGTCATCTTGCGTCCTGTCGACTTGTTGCTGGGGGGTGTGGGTATCGTCTTCTTGTCAATTGTTTCGATCTCCTAGTGTGTTGGATTTGTATTGATTCTGTGGTCCAGATAGGTTATTTTGTGCTAGGATTATTGTCACGCCTATCACCTGGTGACGACATGATTCCTGATGAGGGGATCATTGCATGCCCTAATGGACAGATGCAAATGATAACCTGGCTGGATTCTGTGCTTTCCGATGTGGTTGTAGTTCACTGTAATTGATGTTGGCACTTGGTTTATAAAGCCTTAACACATTTGGTTTTTCATGCCGTAGAGGTTTCCAGTTATTGGTCATCAAGCCGTTGCGTGAGGTTGGTCGATGTTGTCCTTTATCTTGCAAGTGTTGTCTTGCTTGTGTCAGGTGGGTAGTCGTTTATATCTGTCTTGGTTTATCGCATGTTCCATCCAGTCGCCTGATGTGCTTGTGCATTGAGTCGTTGTTGTTTTTTTCCTGATCTGTGTGCGTGGTGTTCGTCATCGAGTGGAATTGTTTAACTATTGTCGTTGTTGTCGTCATGTTTAACACACAAAAAAAATTTCATGTTGTGTCGCATGTGTCATAACGTTGGGGTTGTTACATTATTACTTGATTATAGTGAATTTTTAGAAATTATGTCATAAAAATGTATGGTTTTGATTTCTTTCTTTGTTGTTGACTACCATTATAAACCTTTAATAAATCTATGACGACAATGGCTTAATTGTCTACTACATATGAGGTCAATATTCGATGACATGTGTACCGTAAGAATATATTCGTATATTTTACTTATATTGTTTTAGTGGATTTTGTTACAAATATAGGAAATCCCAATGCCAACACTTGAAGAGAGTGAAAGGACACTTGCTAGGTTAAGGGCGATGTTGATGAAAAGGAATGGATATCCTTATACCAACATTTTTCGAATCTTGTTGGGCTAAAGCAAGATAGGAGGGATTGTTACCCTATGTTTATATCCTTTAACAAAAATATCAATTAGTCCTCAAGCAATATGTACTTGGGCCTAATGATCTCTTTTATATTATGTTTTGACAAAGAAATAAAGAAATGTTTGCAACAAAAATTTATAAAAAATTTAATGAACAATCATGAAACAAAATATCAAATAAATATTACACATGTAGTCCAAAATGAGACCAAAAACCATCAATGATTTTATTAATTCAGTTTTGAATTACAACCAAAAGAACTATTTCATACCCTAGAATGGGTAAGGAACAAAATAAGACTTAAAAGTCAGAGGTGGAATGTTACATCACACGAAGATGACAAGTGTCTTATAAGTAAAACCAAGACTAAGAAAAACTGGATCAACAAGCCATAGTATGCCACTGTCTTGATTCTACAAAAAAATCCTAATTAACATTGAAAACTAATTCAAAAATCCAATAAGAATTAATAGACTATAAAAAAAAATGATCAACCTTCTGAAGCATGTCAATAGTCTATGCTTCTTGGTCCTTATTGCCACCATCAGTAAGACCCTGCTATCAACAAGAACTTTTTAGCTTTTAAGTGATTCAAAAATTAATGAAGTAGTAATAAAATATCACTTTAGAGAAAAAGAAAACCTTATCAGAGTTTGTGCTTCTATATCATTGTTTTTCTTGTCCCTCGAGTCCTTCTTTTATTCTTCTAAAAGTAGTTTTGGGTAGGTCCAACTACTTTTAGTTAAGTTACCTAAGTAACTTTTAGTTAGATAAGGACAAATCATAAATAAACATTAATAATTATTGATAATGGTATAATAAATACTAACTAATAGATGGGGATCCCCTACGTATCCTTATTTTTTATCACCTTGTTCCTCCATAGATAAATATGCACCCCATGCCATTCAAAATTTCACAACATATAAATATCCAATCATCCCATAATTAAGTTTTCCAAATAACATTTGCGACTCCCCAAATATCGAATATATGTGTGTGTTCAAAAATAATATGCCATTATGTTGTCCAAAAATAAGTGAAGTCTATCCCAATAATCAAATTAAAATGAAAAAATAAAAATCATACTTTTTATGTGAGGTAGTTTGCCTCTATTCACTATCTCTAGAATCTACCACTTTGAGCACCTGTTAATTTTCCTTGATAGGAATTTTACCTTTGACTGATGATGCTTCTAGGTGCATGTCTCCAAAATATACATGTATGTCTTCATGTCTAGGGTGTTGGGAATGAGTGGTAACTAAATGTGAGGATGTCTCAGATTGATAAGACTTAGCAGAATTGGCCAGTTGTTTTCCTTTACTATGTTCAGGTTCTTGTGCAATGCAATTAACTGTTTTTAGGGATTGAGTTGAATGAGAATGTGATGTCATTGATGTAATGCCTTGAGTTGGTTTATTAAGAGGAGGAGGAGGTAATGGCCATCCATCAAAATGAGTTTGGGGATGATGTACAACATCATTCCAGTGGTCATTAACTGGAGCTTCTTTTGGAAAGGATACAAGTGGTTGCACTGGTATGCCAGAAATGCTGGGATGAGGATGCAATGGTAGTATTTTAGTTGAAGGAGGAGGTCAAAAGTCTCTTTGCCTATCTAGGTTTAAGAAACATGTTTGCAAAAGTTGATTGAACTCTTCAGAGTCTGCATCAAAATGGATGGAGAATAGTAACCTTTTGTTTCCTCTTTGTCAAAAATCATTTGGCCTCCTTTCTCTTTTTCTCCTGCCTCTACTTCCTCCACCATAGTTGCATCTACTGAAAAATCTCATCTATAACCATGATAACCAATTAGCATAAGCATAAAGCAACAATAAGATAGAACATCTAATACAATTTATCTAAATGATTAGGTTGGCTTTGACCTGACACAACCATAAAACATAAATGGGAAATGAAAAGGGATAAAGTGAATCAGGGAAATAAATAAATTATTCATCAACCATATCCAATATACAAGTATGCAATCCATGAATGTTTTATCATTATAAAAATAAGTCTACCCATATTTCACTTAAAATCCATAACAAATATCTACCAGCTAATCAAATTCTCTCTTTTGCTTTATGCTTTTCCATGCTTAATATACCCAATAATTCTCTTTTATCATATAAGTGGGACTAAAATAGAGAAGGGGAATAAATGGCAGGGAGTTTAGGGAATAATTTTATGAAAAGTGAGACCGATGAAGGAGATTGAACTTATATGACAATTGCATTCCATTTTTCGTAAAATTCAACATGCCGCCATTATCATATTTTGATTGTCTTTGTTCTATTCAAACATTATAGAAATGTTCCCAAGATGAAAATCAATCATCCATAACTGATATAAAAAAAAATTCTCTTTTAAATTACATTGACAGGGAAATGACAAGAACATGAAATTAATGAATGGGATTATGAGGAACAACTTATGAAAAATGAAATTGATGAATGGAAATTGAGTCTATATAATTATTCCTTTTATTCTTCATCACTCTTTTATCAACAGGAACCATCAATGTAGTCATCTTATAACTTGGCCATCATTCACAGGAATAAATAAAATTTAAAGAAATGTCTAACTTCCTATTCCAAATAATTCCCACAATACTTCATATCAACCATCATAATAACAAAACAAACCAGTTGTATCATTTTTATTTTCTGAAGGAAAACCATAATAAAAAAAAACCTTAATAAATCATGGATAAGTCAAAGGTGAACCACTGTCGAACATATAACACATATGGAATTAGGTTTCAAATATTTTATTTGTTTGGAAGGGTTTCAAAACAAATAGGTAGGGTATATCCATTAACATGTAAAACAAAATAATTCGAAGTATGTTGTAGAGAGGTCGAGCTTGTCACCCAAGATTTTTTATTGTAAAACTTTTCTTTAAGATTCAAACTAGGTTTCGAAACATATGAAACAACGAACTAGGAAACAAGACGGGTTACCATGGCACCGACCATATGAAAACAACTCAAGTTGGGATCCGAAATGACCTTTGAATATATACTGACTAGGTTTACAAATTTCAAAGACTAGGTTCTGGTTCAAACTGAAATGTAGGTAATACTTGACGGTAAAACAAAGGCATGATTAACAATTTCTCTTTTTTATGGGGAGAGAATATGTTTATATAATTAGATAACCTTGAAATCCAAAACATTTCTGGTGCAAATAATTGTTAAGCTTGACCTGCATTACATATATCCTTTGAAAAAAACCAACAAGATTGTGTTGTGTAAAGACGATGGATATTCCTCAACATGTTTTAGAGGTTTCGAGTTCAAACCTCAAATGCAAATAGATATTGTAACCAAAATATTTTTGACACAAAACAAAATGGAAAGTGGGAGGATGAATGAAATGGATGCAAATAAAAAACCTTCTATTTTCTTTACAATAAAATAATAAGAAGGAAAAGAAAACATATATTCAATAGCAATGCCAAACCATAGGAAAAACAACCATTTCATGACAAAATTTTGCAGTACTAGATGTAGAACAAATCAAAATTCATACCTTTGAAAAATAACACCTTATAGACTAGGATTGAAAGGAATATGTTACCCAAAAATGCTAGATTTGGAGCTCTGTGAACCAATTCATTACCACAACAGACAAAACCAAAGAACTCGGGTGCACAACACCAAAACCAAAGTGAATTGAGGGTGAAAAAATGGACATAGTGGTGCATTGAATGGACGTCAATCACCGTTGTGTTTCCAATACTATCGAACAGTTAAACCTCCACCAACAACAAATTTTTTTTCAATACAACCAACACAATGACCAACCACAATATTCCTTTCGAGCAAGGGGCCACACACCATCTTAGCTAGCTTAAATGCTTACAAACCAATGGCTCAAAAATTATGGTCAAGTTCCATCACATTAAACGAAAATTCAATTATGTTGAAATAATGTGAATTAAACAACGCAGTAATATACCATATGCATCGTGCAATAATATAACTTTGCCAATATAACCAAATTTTCCACTCCTTCGAAAATAACTAAGTGTTGTATATACGAGCTTGATACTATCATATAACATGCAAGTTGTGTCATGTAGTTGAATACCATTGCATGTAAGATGTTGTAATATAGTCGAACCACATTTTCATTTGTAGAGTCAACACTTATAATTTGCAACAAAAATTTATATGTGCCATGAGAAACGTTTGTCACATGCAACCAACCTTTTAATAATGCAACAACAAAAACATAACCATTAACATGTGTGTATTCTATAGGATCCCATTATAACCCGATGAAATCAAAATATGGCAAGACCTATTCTTTTTCCAATCACCATAACTTTGACCACTATATATATATTGATAATCATTGATGCAACAAGATGCCTCATCTAAACTGAAGTAAAGCTAAATGACACCATTAACTTCTAAGAACATATGTATATTTAGTGCATTATCATTCCTTTTCTTTTTCTCACTAGGGATTCCCACCTAATAGTTACATTTATTAATAAATTTTTTTATATATGCCTTGCAACAATTTGGAGGCTAGTGGCTAGTTGCAAGTTTGTGAGTCAACAACCAACATTGGAGGCATAGGGTGATAGAAAATGTTAATGCCCTTGCAATCGATATTGGGGCTTGAATAGAAGAAGACTTGTAAGGAAAGAAATTGAAAGAAATTGTTGGAGGTATGGGCATTGTGAAGGGGGGAATAATATTGTCCCATGGTAAGTTAGTCATTGTATATGTCTTTGTATTGATTGTACTTATAAAATTTTATTTCCTTTTAATATTTGTTATATACACTAATGTTATTGATTGTTTGTAATTATAAAGATAAATCCTCCTAGGCGTCTCTTGTTAGATAAATATCTGCCTAGTAGTAGTAGAAATACTATTGTACAAGATGTGGAATATGGTATGAATATTGAATATCAAGTTAATCATATGGAAGAATATGACAACAATAATACTATTGAGCCAGATGATGGGACAAATAAATTGATCCATAACAATTTTCTCCTATCGATGAGGAAAACTTGGATGATATTCATGATACAACTCTGCTTGAGAAGGTAGAAAAAACTCTTTATGAAGGCTCAAGAACAAATATTCTCTCTGCTATAATGTTGTTAGTGAAATTTAAGGTATTGAATGGTTTCTCAAACAATTGTCTCACACAGATCCTAAGGTTCATAATATAATTCGTCACATATTATACGTAAAGGTCGACTTATTTTTCTCTATTTTCACTGTCAATTAATGTGTAAATTAAGTATGCAATATGTATGATTACTATTATTTACATCAACTAGTTATTTTTTATGTTGTATATTGTTAGGTGAATTTTTCTTACCACTGTCAAATAATTTGCCTCACACATACCGAGAGTTGTGTGCCATTATGAAATATATTGGAATGGAGTGTCGGCGTATTGATGCATGTCTGAATGATAATATTATATATTATGGACAATATGCATCGAAAATGAAATGTCTACAATGTTAAATTAGTAGATATCGAACCGATCAAGTAACAAAAAAGGTGCCTCGCAAGGTTCTTCTTCATATTTCGATAATTCCATGTTTCTAGTGATTGTTCAGGTGCCAAAGCATTGCACATTTTATGGATTACCATGCACATCATAGAAGTGAAGATGGTGTTCTTCAAATTCCTTTAGATGGTTCTACATTTACGAACATTGAAGAAAGATGGTTGATTTTAAATAAGAACCTCATAATGTTAGGATTTCATTGGTAGTTGACAGTGTCAATCTTATTACCACCCATTCCCAGGGGTAACTAAGGAGATTATGCCTCAAGACATGGAGTATTGAGAGGTAGATGAGCAGGAATAGGTCCCCATCTTACCATACGTCAACACTTTATCAATGGTAGCAACATAGACCACACCAACTTGGCTCACAGAGGACAACATGTCTTGCTCCATGAGGTAACAAGTGTGGTATTATGGTAAGTGTCATTCTGATAGATGAAGCATTTGAACATGTTGCAAAGGGTCCTATATTGAATTTGAAAATGTTTTCTTGGAAATTATGCCTTTTTCCTCATCTCACCTTGGTGGTTGACATGTTTTCCTAGAAAGTAGGTCACCCCCGAGAAAAGGGTTACTACTAGGGGGTATCCTTGAAGGGACATCTTACCATTCCCATCCATACTTGTCACTTTACACACCTCTTCCCCATCGTTTCCTCATATTTTGTGTTTTCATGCATTATTGACCCAAGAAGGGCTTGTACCTTATTTCATGGGAAGAGGGGCTGACGACCTGTAGGTAGATTGAAGCTTCTATGAAAGAATAAGAAACTAATGATGAAAAGAAAGAGAACACAACAAATAAGGACCATCAAAAGCCTCCCTAATTTGTGATTGATTTTATATAAGTGGAAAAATTGATTTTACAAGGCCTCCTATAAATAAAGGTCTTGTCATTTCATTTTGAGGAAATAACTCACTTGAGGATTACATACCTCTTGGCTGAAATTTTCTCCCTACTTGTGAAAATCACTATATCTCTCTCTATTGTGCTATTGTGGATGGTTGTTACTTGTCTATTGGAAGGAAGGCTAGCGTTATCTCTTGGATGATTTGTTCTTGCTATTGTGGTGGAATATTCTTGGTAAAAGAGGGTTTGTCTTTCTATGTCTTGGAATTGGTAAGGAATGTTTTGCATATTATGTTATTTCTTCTTGTTTCAAGGTTATTTTTTGTCAAAACCCTTGGAGGAGTATAAGGGCATACACCCTCCACCAAGATCTATCATTATTTGCTTTGAATAAGTTATTTTGCAAAGGTTTCTACAAGGAGTAAAAGGGCTTACACCCTTGTAGATTTACCTTGCTAGGTTTTGTTTTCTTTAAAGAGTAAAAAGTATTACACCCCTAGAGAAGTAACAAGCCCTAGCTCTTACACAAGAGACTCCATTAACCCAATTGATAAAGCACTAATATACTCGCATTAGAGATATGAAATCATTGCATTGATATATGTGAAATGTTGAGATATTGCTATTGTCCAAGTTGGAATTGATTCTATATGCTACAAAATTTCTTGTCCCCTAAGGGTGTTTTCTTTATACAAGTGATTATTTTTGCTGTTAAAAATTAATGTCACAGACATTAGTGTTGCAATAAAACTCATCTTCTTTCAATATTTTCTCACTAATCTACCGTTGAAATTCACTTGTAAACCTGGGTAATTGTTTTACTGGTTATTGGATAACTTTTGGGTGGTTTACTTGTTGATTTATGTGGTTAGAAGTTTATGTTGTAATTTTTTTTTTCTATGGCCACTTTGCTGTCATAAAAACTTGTTAATAACATCACACAACAACACTTTAACATCACCAAAGTCTTACTTAAATCATTGGAAGTTTAACTAGTCATTGGTAGCTTTGTTTCCACAATATTGTACTTGATTTTGGTGGTTAGTAACTTCATTCATTGTTGATTTTCAGATGCAATTTGGGACAACAAGTAATTTTTCTTGATCCCCTTTGATTAAAGTCTTGGTTTATCATCATTTGTCTTGTTCCAGGAAGGGATAACATTGTTTTGCAGGTATTCAACACTTGGAAACTATTTACCCTTTCACAAGATTTATCTTCAAGCCTTTCATCATCTCCAAACCTGACCTATAGGGGTTTTCATCATCATCGTCTCACTTTCCATATCAATCCCCATAGGGTCACTGGGATCCCCCCCTTGTGGTGATTTCATCATCACTAAAGTGAGGGGAGTGTCTATCTAAGGTGACAGTGGGTAGGCACTCCTGTAGTTGTCTCACATTTTTTTGTTTTGGTTGGGATTTTCCCAAGCTACAATCCATGAGATAACATTTTGGCACTATTTCCAGGGAGGATTTTAAATCCTCTTCCGATCCCTAATGACACTTGGCAATTTATCCCAAATATTTTCCCTAACTTACCTGGTGACTCCACTCGAGGGAAGTACCCTCTCCCCTTTTGATGAAATTTCTAAGCTCATATGACAACTCCAAAACCTAAGATCCCACCTTTCCCTAATACCCTTTTGATCTTTTATGAGTCTTGAACTCATCTGGTGACTCCATTGAAGTGTCATTTCAAACAATGGGACTATGGCACCAAGGGATGAATCTTTTCCTAGAACTTATTGTATCTCGAGGACTCTTTTGCAGATTGAAGAGAAAAAATTTGTTGATGAAGTCATTGATCATTGGATGAATATTGTAATGAATTACCTTGAGAACCTACTAAAGAACAACTTGATGAAGCACCTCTTGCTAAAGGAAAATCCCTTATAGATGAAGAAGTTCTTGAAGAACATGAAGAAAGTTGTCAAGAAGATGAAGAAGTAATCAATCCCAATGATGCAATTGATCAACATATCGACGATTTCATACATGTTGGAGTATGTAGGTGGGACATGGCTTGTGTCATTTTTGATAAGGACCCATTTATGACATTGAGGGTAGCTCTCAAATAAATATTGAGTTGTCACCTTCAATGAACTGGTTTTCATATTTGGATGATCCATGTATTTGATGGCCTGATGATGATATGAAGATAGATTGGTCTCGTCCATCTAAGGATGAATTTTTGCAGAATATTCATGTTTATTCCCAACCATACCTTGGGGATCATCCTTTTAAGCACTTAGAACTATTATCCGGTGAATATTATCAACCATGTTTTCAAAGTGGTTTTAAAGAATGGCTTCCCACCGTTTCAGAAGAAGACATTGTATCAGCTCAACATCATTTGGATACCTTTTCAGAAGTTTTCAACTCTCGCACCTCCTTAAACCACTATCAGGATGTGTGTGTGAAGCGTTTCTCTTCCTCTCTCATAGGGAAAGCCAAGGAATGGTATAGGAAAATCCCTCCCCAGATAATTACCACTTGGGAAACGTTTCAAAACTTCTTCATCAAAAGATTTATTGAAAAGGGAAACAATGATCATGTCATTGAGGAAGAATATGAGGCATCATCTATATGTGGAAACCCTATTTAGATATGGGTGTATCAAGGTTGTGGCCATTATTTCTAGCAATATTGTCTCCCTCCCACCCTTCTCCACGAGTTGTTTCCTATGATTGATTATATTCTTACTCAAATTCATGATTATTATGTGCTTAACTTGTCCTTGATACATTTTATAATTAAGCACAAGGGGAAGCACTTGGGTGAGATGTTGAGCAGGTGGTTGCATTGCTTGTACGATTTCACCTGACATTCTCAAAACTTGATCTCCATGGGCCTAGAGCCCTAGGTAAGTAGGTAGATAATTTTGCTTCATTGCATTTGCATTTTGTGTGTTCATCCTAGTGTATTCTCATTTTTTTTCAGGTTGTTCTTTACATATTGATTTATTTGCATATATGCTTAGTTGTTTACTACATTAGCTTGAATCATATCATATGTTAGTTAGAATTGTTTGGAAAAATTCAAAAAAAATAAATTAATGAATAGTTGTCAATTTTGAAATTTTGATCCTATGAATAAAGGGGTGAGTGCACCACCTTCGATTCCCAAAATAATTATTTTTATTAGTGTGTGTAGGCACAAGTCTTAATAGGAGATGTTGAGTTTCTCATGCACTCTATGGTGAGCACATGTTCTTAAGTAGGAGCCAGATGTTACCTCTCATTCCCATGGGTAACTAAGGAGATGATGTCTCGAGGCCCTCAGGTTGTAGGCATGGAGTACCAAGAGGCATATGAGTAGGCAGAGGCCCCTATCTTAGCATATGTCACCACTTGATCGATAGAAACAAAAACCACCACACCAGATTGGCTCATAGAGGACAACAGGTCTTGCTCCATGAGGTAACAAGTTTGGTATTATGGTAAGTGTCATTATAATAGTTAAAGCATTTGAACATGTTGCAAAGGGTCCTTTCTTGACTTTGAAAACATTTTCTAGAAATTTATGCCTTTTTCCTCATTTCACCTTGATGGTTGACATGTCCTAGCAAGTGAGTCACCCTTGGGAAAAGGTATGCTACTAGGGGGTATCCTTGAAGGGTCATCGTACCATTCTTATCCATACTTGTCACTTTCCACACCTCTTCCCCATCGTTTCCTCATCTTTTGGGTTTTTGAGCATTATTGACGTAAGAAGGGATTGTGCCTTATTTCGTGGGAAGAGGGGTTGATGGCCCAGAGGTAGATTGCAGCTACTATAAAAGAATAAGAAACAATTGATGAAAATAAAGTGAACACAACAAATAAGGACCATCAAAAGTCGGTCCAACTTGAGCTCTACTTACTCAGTGCTCACCTGGGTCCCAAAATTAATGCTAAAACTTGGAAACCCTTAAAGGGGGACCCTCAAATTTGGAAATTATGAATGAAAGAGGGGATTGGAAAGATGGTAAAAAGGGGTTTGGAAAAAGGTGGCACCTAAATAGTTGGTAACTCAAGAGCAAGCACATCCTCTACAAATATGCCCATAATTGAGACAATATGAGCCCTTGTATGTCAAGAAAACCCCATGCCCAAAATATGCACCCCTATCCACCCCATACTCTCTTAAATGACTTAGAAAGGGCCTTCTTGGAAAACACTCCTTGACTTTGGGGGTGATCTAGCCAATAGGTCACCATGACAACCCTCCCATACTTAAATTTGGAAAGTTGTATAAGGTCTTTGAGCATTTGTTTATTTTGAAAAGGTGAGATTTGATGCACATGTTTGGGTCGTTAGTTTATTACATATGGCTTACTTGGAATGATACTTTTGACTTGTGGACCCTTGAAGGGCGATTTTTTTTAATATTTGTAGGAATTTTTTAGGTGAAAGTACTTTCATGGAGGCACAAGGTCACTTGGACATTCATTGCGACATGAATCCAAAATGTTGGATGATGCACCTCCTCTCATTGGACACATGGGAGAAGGAACATTTCCATTGGAGGCACTTGGAGACCATGAGATGATCATATTCCAACCCCTTACACCTGAAAATTGGCTTTTGGAGGCCTAAGATGTTATCTTCTAGGCCCTAGGTGATCCAGGTGGATATTGGTGGCCAACCACCTTTTCCAACTAGCTCAAAACAATTTTCTGGCAATTTTGGCAATTTACTATTTTTAGCAGTTTTAACTTCCTGGGCCATTTTGAGGGCCTAAATGAAGTTTTTTTGGGGGATTGAGATTCTAAATGATATATAAATGCATTATTGAGCACCCAAAATGAATCTCCTCGATGATACCTTTCCAATGAGCTATCATACACCTAAAATGAAGATCGTATGCAAAAGTTACGGCCCCAGGAAGTTGATGTACTAACTTACCCAGATAGGGCCCACATGACTTTTGGTGCTTCATCTCCTAGGGTTAGGTTTTTGTATGTCTAGGGTTTTTGGAATTCCTGTTTATTGTAAAAAGGCCTTTAGAGCCTCATTGTAATTATCTTCTTATGAATGAGCACAACTGTCACATCTCTTCTCAGAGATAAGCTGCCACCATTCCAACAAGCTTGTTTCCTCTGCATTTTACAGTTTCAGCTTATTTCCTTATTGAATAGAAAACCCGTTTTATTGTATCTCTATTATTTTGTGTTAAGAACCTATTAATAATATGTAGTCATTTCATTCTTCTCATAAAATCTGGATTAGTGGTATCAGAGCGATCTGTTCCTTGTCGTCTTAATGCATGTCCCCAACGAGGTCGGAGTATAAAGAGTTGGGTCTCGAGCTTGTTTCTCTTGAGGACAAAATATCTCGCATGCCCAAGCGACCTCTCATGGAAGGAGAAAATAAATATGATGGGATAGGAGATCCTTTCAAATTTTCGATTGAGGAATCCCTCACACAACAAAGGAACGAGATGATGGATAGTTTCACACAAATCCTTCGGTGGCTACCAACAGGCGATGCATATTATACGAGCGGAGGCGTCACCCCCTTCAAGGTACAAATAAACTTTGATATTCCTATATTTCAAGGTCATATAGACACAGATGTTGTATACAAGTGGTTGAATCTACTATAAGGGTATTTTTTTGTACCTAACTTTTCGAATAGATAAAAGATTACTTTTGTCGTCCTCAAAGTCGTTCCCCATGTCAAAGATTGGTGGGAAACTTTTTGTAAGCAAAAGGAAATAGAGGAACCCTCATTATTTATAGTCACAGCCACCTAGGAATCCTTTAGGGATGCTATTAAGGAACAATACTACCCTGTCAGAAGTTATGACGACTTGTATACCAAATGGACCACACTCCGGCAAGAAAGAGACCAAACAGTGCCAGATTTCACAAATATCTTCCATACCTTGCGCAACAAGTTGGGTATCAAATATTCAGAGCGACATTTGGTGCTCAAGTATTGCGATGCTCTACATAGATACATCCATACTGAAATGAAATTTATATACATCTCATTCTTGGGCGTGGCCTACCGATATTCCGCCAAAATCCAGAAGAAGCTCAAACAAAAGACGTGACCATTTGGGCTTGGGAACCCCTCAAAACAAAAGCTAGGAAAGGGAAGCCCCAACCCATAGAGAAAAGGACAAAGCAAATATGGATAGTATCAGGATAACCAGTCTAAGTTGCAAGCAAAGAAGGACACCGGAAAGACAAAGAAAGATACCGGGAAGTGGTGCTACTTCCATAAGTGCCCTTGACATGACACTATTGTCTGTCGCTCAAAGAAGTCACTGGTGGCCGAAGTGAAAGCCTCTATATCAGATGAAGGTTCTAACTCTGAGCCAGAACTAGAAAGGGGAAGACAGATCATTGATGCGGAACCCAGTGCCACCGTTGCTACCACCAAGCTCCAACCTGGTGAACTAGACGAGCCAGAAGAAGGAGAATGCCTCTTCCATTCAAAAATGTGGGTAAAAGGCATCCCACTGCAATTCATCATTGATAGCGGTAGCCAGAAGAACCTCATCTTAGTAGAGGTCGTCAAGTGGCTGGCCCTGCCGAAAAATCCGCACCCACAATCCTACACCATTGGATGGCTCCACCAAGGAAGTGATCTTCGCGTCAGCCAACACTGTCGACTATCATATGACATCAAGCCCTTCAAAGATGAGGTATTGTGTGATGTTTCTCCTCTCGAAGTTTGTGATTTTATTTTGGGCCAACCTTATTTATGGAAACATCATGCTATATATGAGTCTAGGCCTTGTAGTGTTATTATTACTTTGAATAGGAAATTGTACAGGATACCCGAGGCAGTCCCACCTAGTGCTATTTCCTTGATCTCTGCTAAGCAATGAAGGAAGGTCATCTCTCATATGGGGAAGTTTGTCTTATTCATGATTCACTCTAAGAATAAGAGAAATATCATAGCCACATCCAGGGTCTCTGCGATCGACCTCTCCACACAGCAGAAGCAAGTAGATAAGCTCGTGGAAGAATACTCAGATATCTTCTCCTCACCTATTGGGGTACCTCTACACTGCCAGGTCAAGCACCCCATCAATCTGACCCACGACGCACCACTACCCAATGGGCCAATCTATCATCGCTCTTTGTTAGAGAATGAGGAGATCAAGCGACAGATCCAAAAAATTCTCCACAAGAGGCACATCTGTCCCAACTCATCACCTTGTGGGAGCCCAATCATGTTGGTACAGAAGAAAGATGGAACCTGGTGACTCTGCATTGATTACCAGACTCTGAATAAAATCACAGTCAGAAATCGATACCCGATTCCCCGAATTGACGACCTCCTTGATCAACTCATGGGAGACAAATACTTCAGTAAGATTTATCTGAAGTCTATTTACCACCAGGTCCCGATAGAATAGACAGATGTATGGAAAACTACCTTCAAGTCAAAGGAAGACCCTTTTGAATGGTTGGTCATGCCCTTTGGTCTGAAAAATGATCCAACCACTTTCATGGGGATGATGGATGATATCCTGCAACCATTCACCAATACTTTTGTAGTGGTGTATCTATATGACATTCTAATTTATATCAAGACTTGGGTCGAACACCTGCAACATATTCAACAGGTTCTGCACACCCTGCGGCAACACAAGCTATATGCCAACTTGGAAAAATTATCCTTCGGCATGGACAGGGTCCATTACCTAGGCTACATCATTGATCAACATGGTGTACATGTGGATCCAACCAAGATCCAAGTCATCCATGACTGGCCAGCCCCAATGACACTCACTGAGCTTTGGAGCTTCTTGGGCCTTGCCAATTTCTACCGCATGTTTATGTTGGGATTCTCCCATATTGCATGGGCCCTCAACCAAATAACGATGGGTGGTGGTAAGGAGAAATTTGCATGGGAGAGGTCCCAACAACAAGCATTCGATGATTTGAAGTAGCGCTTATGCTCAACCCCAATAATTTCACTACCATACCTGCAACAACCCTTTGAGATCGAGATAGATGCTTCAGACTATGTGGTGGGCATTGTTATGACTCAACACATCCACCCCATGGTCTATCATAGTGAGACACTATCAGATGTTGTCTGTAAGTACCCTACTTATGACAAATAAATGTACTCCATTGTGGAAGACTACCTCCAGTGGAGACATTACATTCTTAGGAAGGAGACAGTCATCCACACTGATCATAAGCCATTGTAGTTCATGCATACACAAGGAAAATTGCAGAATGATCACCATCAAAAGTAGTCCACATACTTGCAACAATTACACCTCAACATCAAGTATAAAACAAGAAGCACCAATCCCATCATTGATTTCCTCAGTAGACCACTAGTCGTGACACTCACCACGATGCTAGACTCTTGTAGCCATGAGACCTCTGGATGGCCCCAACTCTATGAGATAGACCTGGACTTCACCACCACCTACCAAATGTTGGGTGCAAATGCAGTTGCCGATAATTTCCATCTTCAGGATGGGTTGTTGTGTCATCTGGTCCATATCTATGTTCCATCAAGCAAGCAAGAGAAGATGATCTGGGAACCCCACTATAGTCGGGTGGCATGACACTTCGATGTTGAAAAGACAATGGCGATTCTACAGAAATATTTCTACTAGCCAAAACTTCGACAGGAGGTCAACAAGTATATTAGGTCCTCAACTGCCTGTGCTATTACCAAACCGACCACTAAGAAATAGGGCCTGTACACCCCTCTTCCTAATCCTGAAAGACCATGGGAATCCATCTCAATGGACTACATGTTGGGCCTTCCATTCACCAAGTGGGGAAATGACTATGTTTTTGTGGTTGTTGATCTCTTTTCTAAGATGGCGATTCTAGTTGCCTACAAAAAGAACATCATAGAAGAGGCCACTGGCAATCTCTTCTTTGAACAAGTCTGGGTACATTTTGGAATTCCACAAACCATTGTCTCAGATCAGGACAATCAATTTCTCAGTACATTCTAGTCGAGCCGTTGGTCAATGTTGGACACCAATCTCACCAAATCCATGACCTTCCACCCCCAGACAGATGACCAAACCGAGGTCATAAATCGAATGATTGTGCATATCCTTCACATGTACAATTTAAAGCACCCTCGCACATGGGATGAGAGCCTTCCCTATGTCCAACATAGCTACAATCGAGATCTGCATATCTCAACCGACCACAACCCCTTTTAGGTGGGGTTGGGATATTCCAACCATTGGGTTCCATAGATGTTGCACTTCCCCTTGTGGTCACCACAACCGACTCATCTCCTGCTCCAACTGAAGCTGAAAAATCCACCTGGTTCATTGAGAAGATCCAACACATCCACCAACAGGTTCAAGATATCCTACAGAAGTCCAATGACAAGTACAAGTAGCGCCATGATCAACATCGGGTGCCACATAAGTTTCAGGTGGGCAACAAAGTTTGGTTTCACTTAGAGAAAGAACGCCTTATAGGACCCCATCATAAGCTTCTCCCACTCCATTATGGGTCGTACACTGTCACCAAGGCCACAGGGGATAATTCTTTTGAGATCAACATTCATCCTTTCCTTGGCCTGCACCCAGTGTTCAACGTGGATCTCCTTCGCCCTTATTTCCCACCATTATTGGACACCTATGACGTAGCAGAACAACTGACACCAACAGATCTCAACCCAAACTGCATACAACATGCATCCAATGATCAGATTGTGGACACACAGATCAAGGGCACTTGACAACAAAGGATCCAAATTTATCAAGTCATCAAAGCAGGGCAGCTCCTGCACCAAGGCAAGTGGCTCACCCGGGGTCAAATTCAACATAAATTTCCTCATCTGATGGGGTAAATCAACACAATGGAGAATATTTCTTCCTAATGAGTGAGTATTGATCCAGGTGGATATTAGTGGCCACCCACCTTTTCCAACTAGCTCAAAACAATTTTCTGGCAATTTTGGCAATTTACTATTTTTAGCAGTTTTAACTTCCGAGGCCATTTTGAGGGCCTAAATGAAGGTTTTTTGGGATTGAACTTCTAAATGATTTATAAATGCATTATTGAGACCCCAAAATGAATCTCCTCGACGATACCTTTCCAACGAGATACCACACGCCTAAAACGAAGATCGTATGCAAAAGTTACGACGCTAGGAAGTTGATGTACTAACTTACCTAGACGGGGACCACATGACTTTTGGCGCTTCATCTCCTAGGGTTAGGTTTTTGGATGTCTAGGGTTTTTGGTATTCCTGTTTATTGTAAAAAGGACTTCAGAGCCTCATTGTTATGATCTTCTTACGAATGAGCATAGCTGTCACATCTCTTCTCAGAGATACGCCGCCACCATTCCAACAAGCTTGTTTCCACTGCATTTTACAGTTTCATCTTATTTCCTAATTGAATAGAAAACTAGTTTTACTATATCTCTATTATTTTGTGTTAAGAACATGTTAATAATATGTAGTCATTTCGTTTTGCTGATAAAATCCGGATTGCTAGGCATCACATTGGCTTAGGGTTTTTTATGGGGATCTCATGGTTAATGGTGATGTGACATGGTGTGATGGAGAGAGAGACACATGGCATGCACTATGGCACTTGGTGGAAGATCATATGGCCTTTGGAGGCCCAACATGTTTCATCCCAAGGAAAAATGTCTCTCCTAGAGGCCTAACATCACCCTTTAGGGCATGACATCACCCCTAAAGGTTTTATTTTTATTTTTATGTAATTTTGAATTTTAAGATGTAAAGGGAAAAATGGAGGAGGTCAGCCTCCCTAATTTGTGATTGAATTTAGATAAGTGGACAAATTGTTTTTACAAGGCCTTCTATAAATAAAGTTCTTGTCATTTCATTTTAGGAAATAACTCACTTGAGGATTACATACCTCTTGGCTGAAATTTTTTCACTACTTGGGAAAATATCTATCTCTCTCTCTTATCATATTGTGTATGCTTGTTACTTGTATATTGAAAGGAAGGGTATCAATATCTCTTGGTTGCTTTTTTCTTGCTATTTTGGTGGAATATTCTTGGTAAAAGAGGTTTTGTCTTGCTATCTCTTGGAATTGGTAAGGAATTTTTTGCATATTATGTTATTTCTTCTTGTTTCAATGTTATTTTTGGCCAAAACCCTTGGAGGATTATAAGGGCATACACCCTCCACCAATATCTATCATTATTTTTTTTGAATAAGCTATTTTGAAAAGGTTTCTACAAGGAGTAAAAGGGATTACACCCTTGTATATTTACCTTGCTAGTTTTTTTTTTTTCTCTAGGGAGTAAAAGGGATTACACCCCTAGAGAAGTAACAAACCCTAGATCTTTCACAAGAGACTCCATTAACCCAATTTATAAGGAACTAATCTAATTGCATTGGAGATATAAAATCAATGCATTGGTATACGTGAAATGTTGAGATATTGCTATTGTCCCAAGTTGGAATTGATTACATATGCTACAAGCTTTCTTGTTCCCTGAGGGAATTTTCTTTAGCCAAGTAATTCTCTTTGTTGTTACAAATTAATACTACAGCCATTAGGGCTGCAATAAAACTCATTTTCTTTCAATCTTTTCTTACTATTCTACAATTGAAATTCATTTGTAAACTTGGGTAATTGTTTTACTAGTTATTGGCTAAATTTTGGGTGGTTTACTTTCTGATTTATGTCATTAGAAGTTGCTGCAATATCAATTGTTTTCTACAACCACTTGGATTTCATAAAAAAATGTTGATAACATCACACAATAGTCCTTTAACAACACCAAATTCTTGCTTAAATCATTTGAAGTTAAACTAATCATTGCTAGCTTTGTTTCCACCATCTTGTACTTGATTTTGGGGGTTAGTAACTTCATTCATTGCATATTTACTGCTGCAATTTGGGACACCAAGTATTCTTTCTTGAGTACCTTCAATTAAAGGCTTGGTTTATCATCATTTGTCTTCTTCCAAGCAGGGATAACATTTTTTTGCAGATATTCAACACTTGGAAACTATTTACCCTTTCACAAGACTTATCTTCAAGACTTTCATCATATCCAAACCTGACCTATAGGGGTTTTCATAATCATCATCTCACTTTCCATCTCAATCCCTCTAGGGTCATCGAGATTCCCCCCTTGTGGTGATTTCAACATCACTAAAGTGAGGGGAGTATCTATTTAAGGTGTGTAGGTACTCATGTAGATGTTTGACCTTTGTGGTTTGGGTTGGGATTTTCCCAAGCTACAATCTGTGTGATAAAAAATCCATTTGGTTAGCTTAGGTCTATTTACTCAGTGTGACCTATTTTTTTATTATAAACAATAACCTTCCTCCGGGGATGTTAGAAAAGAAGGAGCACATAATCTTGGCAATGATTGTTCCATGTAGTTGTTTACAAAATTGGTTTGAGCATTGCATTTTGTTTATCTTATTTGTTGCATAATTAATTATATATACAAGGTAGTAATTATGTGTACTTTCACCCAATTAGGTAAATACCAAGTGGAAGATATGAATGTATATATTGAGCCTCTTGTCGACAGGCTACTAAAGTTATGGGTTGGCATCACTATGTACGACATCTCTAGACCAATAGGGAAAAAGAAATTTCAATTCTATGGAATACTGACATGGACAATTCATGAAGCCCCATGGATATCACATTTTGTGGTATGTAAAATACTATTACACTTTGATAGTATATAATTTTATGAAAATATGATGCATACTTCTTAAATATTAATTCCTTGTTATATAAATAACACTGACATTAATTCGTATCTTGTAGGTCTTCAAACAAAGGGTAAATTTGCATGTCCAGTTTGTGGTCCTAGGATGAAATCACATCGTTCAATAAGTCTAGGAAAGGAGGTGTTTGATGAGTATAAACACTTCCTCCCTAAGAACCATAAGTATCGAACTACAAAAAAAAATCCTTTCAATTTTAAAGAAGAGACTGGAATAAAACCACGAAGAATCACACCTCACCTATGGAAGTTGGAATATAATAGAAATTGTCAAGGTAAGCATTTAGTATATGTGTCATATATATTAATATTTTACAATTTTAATTTGTATTGCATTTTGTTTATTGTATCTAACAATTATTGTTGTAATCTCATATATTTTTCATAAATGTCGTCAAGGCATTAATGGGATTCCACGAGGAATGAAAAGTTACCCTATACAATTCAATAGGTTTCACTACTATGAGAATTTACAAATATCTCATTTGTTTGATACAATGCATATTGGGAAGAGTGTAACATAAACGTTGTGGAGAATCTTAGATGGAAGAAGTGACAAAGAAAAAATTGTCAAAATTTGTACTGACGTTTAGGAAGCCAATCATTCAATGAAAAATGTGATTAATTCAAATAACGATGGACATCAAGATAGTCTTCCATGGTTATTTATAGAGCAACAAAGCAATGGTGTAAAAGAGGTCATTTAGAAAATTAAATTTCCCATGGGATTTTCTTCAAACATAAATAATATCTTAACGAAGAAAGGTGAATTTGGTGGGGTGAAAACTAATGAATTACATACCTTCATTAAGGTAATAATTTTGGTAGATTTCTATATTGGTAAATATACAAATTTTTAGTATCATAATTTTCTTTTCTTTTCAAAAAAATCAATGATCCTTTTTTTGTTACAATATGTTCTACCTCTATCTCTCCTTGAAAACTTTGAAAATAATGTAAAACAAATTATATATGATCTTGGAAAATACATTATGTAAATATTAATGATTTATATGAAAAATCTTTGTTGCTCAACTTGTTGACATCTGTTTTACTTTCAATGTATATATATACATTGTTATTGAAACCGATGCTTTGATTTGTTATATCATGTGTAGGTGGTTGTCATCTAAATAAATCCATAAAGAAGATATAAAATATTGGAGGAGATAAATTCCTTGGCTAATGTGTGAAATGCAAAAGTATCTAGCTCGAATTTTTCAATACACAATAAAACTACCTCATTAACCAAGTTGAAGAGATTGGAATGTGTGGACATGTACACACAAGGTCAATGTGGATGGTGGAGAGGCACTTGAATTCATTGAAGGATTTTGTTATACAAAGAACATATCCCGATGGCTCTATGGTGGAAATGTATATGGTATATCAGTCCTTGGTGTATATTAGTCAGTATATTCCAAAATTAGCAACAAAAATCATGAATGTGCCTCATATTTGGGATGCCAATTCCATTAACAAATTCGAAGGGGAGGTCCTGGTCGAGAAAGGTAGAATGAGGAAAGTGAAAGGTAATTATATGGGAGATATATATAACACTTTGCATTAATATTGATTTATTTCTATATTGTACTTATTTAATTTTATTTATCTTCCATCAATTATTAATATTTATTCTAATTAGTAATTTTTATTCCTTTTTCATATAGTTGGTCAAGAGTGGGATGTACTACATTTATACATTGCAAACAATCTTGATTAGATGAAGGTATGGAAAGATTGATGTATACAATGTAATGGTAGGTTATCATGGGAAGTGGTGGCTAATTTTATTAAAGAATCTCATTACAATCAAGATACCAATCTTATTTAGAGGGAAATAGATTTAGCAGATGGTTTAAAAGATAAACATGCAAGCATATTATTCACCCACATCATGTTTTAGTTTTTTTCCAATATATTAATCTATGTGGTGTGCTTTTTTTAAAAAAAAATTCCTCAGTGTAAATATGTTTATTGATTGATAATGCATTTTTTATGTGTCGAACATATTGCAATTGACACACCACAAGACTATGTGGTGCAATGGTCATAAATTTTGCATCAAAAAGTTGGATGACAAGAAGAAAACCTTTGATTGTGGGATAACTGTAGTATTTCAGGTCACTAATGTTTCCTTAAGAAGTGGCAGGCATCCAACAATATCATAAAATAGATACTATGGGTATTTGGATGATATAATCGAGTGTGACTTTAAATACTTCAAATTAGTTATGTTTGAGGTTAAATGGTACATGTTACATATGAATGAACGTGATCCAAATAGAATTTTTATTGAGCATTCCAATGGATTTACCATGGTTAATACAAGGACATTTGATCATGGTTAATTCAAATAAGTTGAGCTAGATGTAGATGACAATTTTCTCAATGATGATATTGACAATGATATTATCGAAAATGACATTGATGACTATAACACACATGACCCCCTAATCCTTACTTAGGCTAATGGGGTTTTAAAATTTACTCTTTTCCTACTTAATTCATTTATCTCAATGAATCCCATAGATCGGCTCTGCTCATCGAGAGATTTCCAATGACTGTAAGCATGCCCAATTCTGATCTCAAAATCAAAAGATATAACCTCTCAAAGTTTACAAACTTTCATTAGCCAAACAACCACCTCCTTACCACATGGAATCCATAAGGATCCTTATCATTGATGCTATATAATGTGGTATTGACGTGGCATCTGTCACCTAGCCCCTCGGGCCTTCCATATCAATGACCCCAATCATTTAGGCCTGTCTTCATCATTGTCAGGGTTCTCCTCCCACGAAGTTACTAATCACCCCAACTACCAGTCTCCATGACAACCACTCTATCAGGACTGATCTATATCTAATAGCTCTCAAGACTTGAACTCTAAAGTCTCTGATCGTGTCAACGCCTCTAACTTGCATGGAAGTTAATGCCTATGCATTTGGCCATACTTCCAATAGACAGGAGAGATCCACAATGATTTGTGGCTAAGATTTTGTCTCACCTATCTATTGATCAATGATTGTCGTGTTACCTTGAGATCAGGTCATCATCGACACTTGCCTCTTTCCAAGCTTCTAAACCATACTTGGCTTCCTCAGATGAACAAACAAGATCTAAATATACCTAGATCTAACGATATAGCATGAGGTCAACATATTTCAGGTTTTTGGCCCCACCCGATTCACTTCCATATACTAACTATTCCACTATTGACACCTATCACCACCTAGACACACCAGCTGCCAAGTTGGAAAGCCACGTCATCATGAAATCATATTTCCCTCCTATCACTTAATGGGGGCCCAAGGGAAACTATGACCTAGATCAATTATCACATATGTACTGATCGATTGCTCTTGTTTCCCACTTAACCTTTATCGTCGTCAACACCTTAGTGTCTACACTCAACTTCACTAATAGTCTACTCTCGACAACGATATGTATGACATCAACAGTATATATCTCATTGAGGTCACTCTCGATGAATTGACGGTCCTTGTTCCATCTCTAGAACCTTGTCGTCGTTGGCCCACTTATTCTACCCTTTATCTAAACTATTGATCTCCCTCCTCCAAAGAACAACGAGGATTTCATGGATTTCATGTCCTATAGGTCTGACGACTAGGATTTAAAGTGAAGGCATAAGGGTTGTTTCTCCCAACTAAGTTCACTCTTGCCTTGTCGAACAATCACTTTTTGAAACACGTCATCCTAGGGACATGCTAATTTCCAAGTTGACATTCCTCATTGGCATGACATCACCATGACATAACTCACCCTTTTTTCCTTGCTTAGGTGGGGCCTACAATAATCCATGACATATATTTAACCTCATTCATGAGCTGATCAATGATTATCGTTTCTTATCGATACTTTGTCATCATCGACACTCATTGGAACCATCATCCTACTTTTCCAACCTCCCACATTGCAGTGATGATATGTTGGGTATCAATAGTCCAAATCGCATTGAGGCTACCCTTTACATATCAATGGTATTCATTCCACCACAGGGTTTTCATCGTCATCAAACTTTGCACAAGTCCTGACATTCACTCATCTCCCGACTATGACGCCTTCTCCGATGATGGGATGATATTCTCTCACCCTGCCAAATCAACGGCTATAATTTCTCTCAACACAACACATGGTTTCTACATGA
This sequence comes from Picea glauca, assembly GCA_000966675.3. NCBI lineage: Eukaryota > Viridiplantae > Streptophyta > Pinopsida > Pinales > Pinaceae > Picea > Picea glauca. The sequence continues at coordinate 416,347 of JZKD02S0646450.1, read as the reverse complement.
AAATGTACCGACTTTAGGACTTATCCATTTTCATGGATTTCCTGGAGGTTTTACCAAGTCTTCACAAGCTTAGGAACTATTATGGGACCATCGAAGACTCTCTGACTTTTTTGAAGGTAAATATCTTGCATATCTTGCGAGCTTTACACTTAAAATAGTTGATTTTCTTGGGGCTTAAGGTCCCTTAACCCATACATGGATTTCTTCAAAATGATAGTCTGAATTAGAGCTTACTCCTTTTGGGGATTTTCTTCATGCTCTTTCCTTACCCATAGCAACCACAAGCCTATTTTTTGGCACCCAAACGAGGATTCAATCCTCCACAATTAATTCATTTCAAGAGGAGGAAGATCATAGGGTTTATTGACCTATATTGGCCTTCCTCATACCATTATTACGATTAAGTTATCATGCCTTTAAGGGAATATTGAATCCATTCATCTCAATCCCCTTACAGGTTCTCACATGAAATGATACAATTTTTTGAACTGCATAAGCGTACTATAATTATAGATTTCATGGTTTATTAGACTTGCAAGTTATCACAAGGACTCATCTCAATCACACAAACATGTCTATTCAAGAAATCATCCACAGAAAACAACCATCCGTTCAGTTCCATCGTTACTAAAGTACAAAGACTTGCAGTGAAACGACCAGTCTATTCACCAAACAATCACACACGTTCATGAATACAAATACAAGCATACAAGCATACATTACAATTCAATTAAACAGGGTATAAAGATACTTATCTATTACACTTGGTGACCAATCAACTGAGTGTGGGTGTATGCCTTTCCACCCAAACATAGGCTCTGCTTGCTCAGTAACTTCGACAACAAGCCACCCCCGTGCCATGCCATGATACCACCAGAGGATTATCTCATTGTAGACTCATCAAGTCAGGGAATGGGTTAGGAAGGTTACTCTCCTCCACTCCACTGGTAGAAGAAAAAGGTTCCCTTCTTTCCCACCGAGCTCCAGACCTCCATGGGATTTATCAGGTAGTATAACAACTGGATTTCTCTGAACATGTGATGCAGGAGCATCTTCAGAGAGCACACGTGGTAGGAAATATCAGTGCTTGAGAATCATTTCAGAATCTCAAACGTGGGGAGATGATGAAGAACAGAAGAAGGTCAAACGCTTGGAGGGGGAATGATCATGAGAAATCAATGAGTTTCACTCCGAGTCTTGAATGTAACTGAACTTAGTTAGCAATTAGGTTTTTTTTGTTAGGTAGATGAGTAGTTGGGGGAACCCTAAGGACCCACTGAGATAAATAGAGGTTTTGTACGCCAAAATGAGGCCGCTGTGAGTTAGTAGGAATTTTCTGAGTTTTTAGTTATTGATTTGATCTTAGTTGTAGCCATTTACTTTTATATGAATATGACGAAGGAAAATTGATTCAAATGCATAGTACTATTACTATTTGCAATTCTTTGTTATTGTGTTTCCATAAATGAATGAATCTCGTTATGAATGGATGAAACTGTGAATGTTAGCATAAGTTTCAATTGTTTCTCTTATGTTGAGTGAGTGCAAGGTGTGCACACAAAACACAAGGAGTGCGTTGAAGGAAAAAGTTTCGATTATGAATCTCATAAGAGATAGCATGAAACTTTCCCTTTGCAAGGAGTGTAGAGTGACTACTACAAGGTGTGCATAGTCACCCGCAATAACCAAGTCTTGCATAAGAATCTGCAGCAAGGAGTGCACAGATCCAGAATTTGGCTAAGCATCGAAGGGACTTCGTAAGAGTCAAAGGTGTAGAAGGCAAGAAATCTAGAAACACAGAAGAGGTCTAAGAGACAGACTTGTGGGAGGAACAAAGGTCGAAGCCTTTGAATACCTAGAAAATATTCTAAGTCGGAATAATTCAACAACTCAAGAGGAGGAGTGATAATGACCATTAGATTCAACACGGTGAAGGATCTAGACCGTTGATTTGTGCGTGGAGGGAACTTTTCTCCCAAAATCGTGAAACATGAACTTGCAACTTGCGAAGAAGGGATCAGGCCCGTCAGATCACGGAGAGCATGGACCATTTATATGGAGCGATCGGAATTCATGAAGTTAGAAGACGAAAGGAATAAGGGAAATTTTCTCCCCAAATCGTGAAACGCGAACTCACGACTTGCGAAGGAGGGATCAACATCGTCAAATCATAGAGAGCATGGACCGTCGATCTAGGGTGAACATAATTCATGAATTTGGAAGTTGGAAGGAAGGAGGGTGTTGCTCTCCAAAATACCAAAATGCGAAATCCTGAAACGTGAAGGAGGAAGCAGGACCGTCGGATCACAGGGATTGTGGATTGTTTATTTGATGCAAGCAGAGCTCAGAGTTCGGATTTCAAAAATCGGGAGGACGAGCAAAAAAATATTTCGAAGATGCGAAATGCGAAGAGCTCGAGAGATAGGCCCCAAGTCATAGTGAGGGGTCACATCGTGGAAGATTAAGGGAGGAGATAGCACGCGCTAGGCCACAATTCATGAGTTCAGAAATTGGAGGGTCAGATTTGACTCACACACGATTCCCCGACTTGCGATTTCATGAAGCGCCTTTTGGTTAAGTGCATGGTCACAACTATTGGTCACGTGGGGGAGGCTTGCGCCTAGTGCTTATTCACACGGGTGGAGTTTCAGAAAAGGTACTTCTGGATTTTTTTTGAGGATCCCAACAAGGAATCAAAGAGCTATTCTAGCTCATTTTTGTGAAGATCTGAGACCGGGAGGTCAGCAGACCCCGCAGAGGTAGGGGAACTGCATCAAGTGGTATTAGAGTGATAATTTTTCTTCTAGACATCAAGCAAAGGAGAGGAGGTGAAAGAACTTGAGTTGTACTTTGTGTGTGAGAGACATTCAGCCCAATGCCACTGAGGAGACAAAGGGGGCCGCCTTTAGCCAATCGGGCTATAGAAAGGGAGATGCGAGAAATCCGTGCAAGATTAGAGGAAATGGAAGCAACGCAAAGGAGGGAACCTGATGTTGGAGACATCAACGATGCAGAGAGAGAAGAAGTAGAAGTCGAATAAGATGTAGGATTTTTTTTTTTACAAAGAACGCTTGTTGAGAGCAGTTTTCAGATTGGGAGCTAGAGCCAAGATAGAGGTCCCAATGTATGAAGGCAATTTGGATGCTAAAGAGATGTTGGATTGGATACGATCCATGGAAAAATATTTCCACTCTAAAGACGTCGATGAGGAGAAAATGGTGAGATACACTACCACCAGACTCAAAGGACATACAGAACTGTGGTGGGATGAACTGCAGGTTGAGAGGAGAAGCAAAGGAAAACAAAAGATAAATAATTGGGACAGAGTGGTAACCAAATTGAAGGATAAATTCATGCCCAAATATTATCAGATTAATATGTTCAGAAAACTGCAAAACCTGAGACAAAAGGGTATGATAGTTAAAGAGTACATAGAGAAGTTCTACAAGCTGAACATCAGAATTGGACAAAGAGAGAAAGATGAAGAGAAAGTTGCCAGGTATATAAATGTCCTGAGGTATGAAATCCAGGATGAGATCAGTGTGATGTCAGTGAGGACTATAGAAGATGATTATCAGTTTTCACTGAAGGCAAAGGAGAAGTTGGCCAGAAAACAAAGCCAATGAGGCAGAGGTAAAAGCCCAGTCTTGAACAAAGGAAAGGGAGTTGCCCATGACAAGGCACATAAATCCAAAGATGAGACTGAGAAACCACATAGTCACTCAGAAAGAGGAGGAAGTTCCCGAGGAAGACAGGGTGGTGGAAAAAGTTCTTCTAGAGGAAGAGGAAGAGGCAGAGAAGGAGAAGTAAGATGTTACACCTCTAGAAAGGCATGACATAAGTCTTGGGAATGTCCTAAGAGAAAGAAATAAGCAGAAGTTGAAGCTCACATTTCAGAAGCATAGAGGAGAAATGTTGAAGAAGAAGGAGTAGAGGATGGAAAATCCCTGATGTTGAGAAAATTTCTCTTAAAACAAGAGGCAAAAGTCGAGAAGCCCGTGCAGAGAAACAACCTATTCAGGACATCTTTCAATACTAAAGACAAAGTATGCAAGGTTATAATTGATAGTTGGAGCACTAATAAACTAGTATCCATAGAGATGGTGGAGAAACTGGAGCTGGAGACGAATGCACACCCGAAGCCATACAAAGTCTCATGGTTGCAGAAAGGACACCAGGTAATGGTTACTAAACAATGCTTGGTTAAATTTAATATAGAAGGATATAGAGATGAAATCCTATGTGATGTAATTCCCATGGATGTATGTCATATTTTGTTGGGAAGACCATSGCRGTTTRACAGGAATKYCATTAATKACGGGAGGAAGAATACATACACCTTGGAGAAGAATGGTAGGACACACATGTTGYTGCCAATAGAGRAGAAKAAAGTGAAATAGGAAKCCATCAYAWGCATACTTCTCATGAGWGGGAAGGAATTMTTGAAAGAAGTYAAGAARGAAYARGAGATGTAGTTTGTTGYGGTGAKGAAAYCTAGAGTTGTTCTTACAAGTACTACAATGGATGATTTTMYTGAAGAATTTCAGGAATTGTTGGATAATTTTGCTGRCATAGTGGTGGATGAGCTGCCTAACTCATYTCCACCCATCATAAGTATCAACCATCATATTGATCTGRTACCAGGATCAAGTCTKCCAAACAAAGAAACATAMAGATTGACACYTCGAGAKAATGAGGAGGTAAAKAACCAAGTCMAGGAATTGTTAGAGAAGGGTTTKRTCARAGAAAGTTTGAGTCCATGCRCAGTACCAACTGTGTTGAGTCCAAAGAAATATGGAGGATGGAGAATGTGTACAGASTCAAGAKCCWTTAACAAKATCACCATCAGGTATAKATTTCCTTTGCCAAGAATGGATGATTTATTGGGYTGTTTAAGTGGAGGAAATTTCTTTTCTAAAATAGATTTGAAAAGTGGATATCACCAAATAAGAATGAGAGAAGGTGATGAATGGAAGACAACCTTTAAGACAAATGAAGGTTTGTATGAATGGCTTGTTATGTCATTTGTCTTAACAAATTCCCTGAGCACTTTTATGATATCGATGAATGAAAAACTGAAAGAATTCATTGGCAAGTTTGTGGTTGTATATATGGATGATATACTGATATTTAGAAAGACTAAAGAGGAGCATTTGAGACACCTAACACTAGTAATGAGGATACTACAGCAAGAGAAGTTGTTGATAAACTTGGAGAAGTCCTCTTTTATGAAGACAAAACTCATTTACTTGACTTTTGTGATCTCTTCAAATGAACTGAAAATGGATCCAGAAAAGGTGAGAGCAATCAAAGAATGGCCATCACCAAGAAGCATGTTTGAGGTAATAAGCTTCAATGGATTAGCAAGTTTCTATAGGAAGTTCATCATAGATTTTAGTGGAATTTGTGCACCAATAATGGACACAGTAAAGAATATGCACCAGTTTTTTAAATGGACAGAGGAGGCCGAGAGGAGCTTCAATATACTGAAGAAGAAAATAACAGAGCGACCAATTCTAGTCTTACCAAATTTTGAAAAGACATTTCAAGTGAGATGTGATGCAAGTGGAGTTGCAATTGGAGCAGTTTTGAGACAGGACAATAGGCATGTTGCATATTTCAGTGAGAAACTGAATGAGACCAAGAGAAAATACTCCACATAGGATAAGGAGTTTTATGCCATAATTGAATCCCTGAAGAAGTTGAGACACTACCTTGTCCCATAGGAATTTCTCTTATACAACGATAACCAAGCCTTACAATTCATAACCAGAAAGGAAAAATTGAATCAACAACATGCAAAGTGGATTGAGTTTATGCAAAATTTTAATTTTGTCATAAAACATATTGCTGGGAATGTTAACAAAGTTGTTGATGAATTGAGTAGGAGATGTTTGATTTTACAAGAGTTTCAGGTGAAGACGTTGGGGTTTGAACAGCTTAAGGATATGTATTGTGATGATGCAAAATTCAAGGAAGCATATGAAGCATGTGAAAATCCTGTGCTGAGAGACAGGAGCCAGTGGGAAGAGTACATGATTCAAGAGGGGTTGTTGTTTAAAGGAAATCAGTTGTGCATACTGAAATGATCAATGAGGGAAAACCTTTTGAAGGAAAAGCATAGTGGGGGATTGGATGGAAATTTCAGTCATGATAAAACATTTGCACAGTTGATAAGTTCATACCATTGGCCAGGTATGAGAGCAGAAGTGGTAAAATTTGTGAACATATGTAGAGTCTGCCAACATGCAAAAGTAAAAGACAAAACACTAGATTTTATCAACCATTTCCAATACCAGAGAGGCCTTGGGATGCAATAAGAATGGATTTTGTGTTGGGACTGCCAAGAACACAGAATGGGTTTGATTCCATATTTTTGGTGGTGGATAGATTTTAAAATATGGCACACTTTATCCCATTCCAATAGACCAGTGATGCAACACATGTTGCAAATCTATTTTTCAAGGAAGTTGTGAGACTTCACAACCTACCTTGGAGAATTGTCTCGGATAGAGACACAAAATTTGTTGGTCACCTTTGGAGAACACTGTGGAAGAATTTGGGGACAAATTTGTCCTTCACCTCATCTTATCGTCCTTAGACAGATGGACAAACTAAGGTGGTAAATTTTTTTTTGGAAAACTTATTGAGGATTCTGGTAATTGAGCATCATAATCAGTGAGATTAGATTCTACCACAAGCAGAATTTGCATACAACGACTTGCCAAACAAAAGCAATGGAAATATACCATTCCAGATATTGTATGGGATGCAACCCAGGGGAGTATCTGAGTTGAGAGACTTGGGACAGAGTGAGATTAGAAGCGCTGGAGTAGAATATTTTGTTGTAGAAATGAAGAAGCTCCATAGCTAGATCAGAGGACAATTACAAATATCTAGCCAAGAGTACAAGTGCAGAGTTGATCAACATCACAAAGAACTTCAATTTGAGGTGGGAGATCAGGTTTTGGCACATCTCAGGAAAGAAAGGTTCCCTAGGGGGAGATATAAAAAGTTAAAGATGAAGAAGATAGGACCATGTAAGATATTGAGGAGGTTTGATGCAAATGCCTATGAGATTGAGATGCCAGATGATGTGGGCATATCACCCATATTCAATGTTTCACACATGTATCCTTATAGGAAAGATGACACAGAGGGATCAGAAGATCAAGATAATATTGAGTGGGAGAAACAAATGCCTGTAGCAGAAAAACCACAGATGGAGAAGATCGTTGATCAGAGAATTGGAAAGATTACCAGGAGGAAGACCTATTTTGAATATTTGGTTAAGTGGAAGGGACACCCGATAGAGGATGCCAATTGGGAAAATGAAGCTGATATCCAAAAGCATGGAAAGTCAGTGCAGGATCTCATGTATAGGAGTCCATGAATTTTTGTCCAGGGGAAGTATGATGCAGGAGCATTGTCGGCAATAACATGTGGCAGGAAATCTCAGTGCTCGGGAATCATTTCGGAATCTCAAACGTTGGGAGTTACTGCGAATATTTTGGGGAGCTAATGAAGAACAGAAGAAGATCAAACGGTTGGAGGGGGAATGATCATGAGCGATCAAGGAGTTTCACTCTGAGTCTTGAATGTAACTGAACTTAGGTAGTAGTTGGGTTTTCATTTTTAGGTAGACGAGTAGTCGAGGGAACCCTAAGGACCCTCTGATATAAATAGAGGTTTTGTATGCCCAAATGAGGCTGTTGCAAGTTAGTAGGAATTTTCTGAGTTTTTATTTATTGATTTGATCTTAGCTGTAGCCATTTACTTTTGAATGAATATGAAAATTGATTCAAATGCATAGTATTGTTACTGTTTGCAATTCTTTGTTATTGTGTTTCCATAAATGAATGAATCTCGTTATGAATGGATGAAATTGTGAATGTTAGCATAAGTTTCAATTGTTTCTCTTCTATTGAGTGAGTGCAAGGTGTGCACACCAAATGAAAGGAGTGCATTGACATAATCTATTTTGATTCCGAAGCTCATAAAAGATAGCACAAAACTTTCCCTTTGCAAAGAGTGAAAAGTCACTGATGCAAGGTGTGCATAGTCACCCGCAAGAACCAAGTCTTGCGTAAAAATATTCTTCAAGGAGTGCATAGATCCAAAATTTGGATAAGTGTCGAAGGGAATCTATAAGAGTCAAAGGAGCAGAAGGCGAGAAAGATTAGAAGGGATAAATCCTTCCAGAAATGCAGACGAGGTCTAAGAGACAAACTCGTGGGAGGAACAAAGGTCAAAGCCTTTGAATACCTAGAAAATATTCTAAGTTGAAAGAATTAACCAACTCAAGAGGAGGAGTGATAGTGACCGTCGGATTGAACACGGTGAAGGATTTGGACTGTTGATTTGAGCACGAAGGGAACTGTTCTTCCAAAATAGCGAAACACAAAATTACGACTTGCGAAGAAGGGATCAGGACTGTCAGATCATGGAGAGTAAGGACTGTTGATCTCGAGTGAGTAGAATTCATTAAGTCAGAAGTCGGAAGGAAGAAGGGAAGTGTTCTCCCAAAATCATGAAACACCACCAAATCATGGATCAACACCGTTAGATCACAAAGAGTGTGGACTATCAATCTAGGGTGAACATAATTTGTGAAGTCGAAAGTCGGAAGGAAGGAGGGTGTTGCTCTCCAAAATTATGAAACATGAAATACCAAAATGTGAAGGAGGAAGAAAGATCGTCGGATCACAGGGATTGTGGACTGTAGATCTGATGCAAGCAAAGCTCAGAGTTCAGATTTCAGAAATCTGGAGGACGAGCAAAGAAATATTCTGGACAAGCAAAACGTGAAAGTGTGAAGCACTCAGAACATAGGTCCCAGGTCATAGTGAGGGATCACATCGTGGATGATTAAGGGAGGAGCTATCACGTGCTAGGTCCCAATTTTCGATTTCAAAAATCGAAGGGTCGGAGTTGACTCACACGAGATTCCCTGAATTACAATTTCACAAAGCGCGTTTTGGTTAAGAGTGTGGTCATAGATAGTGGTCATGTGAGAGAGGCTTGCGCCTGGTGCTTATCCACGTGGGCGGATTTTCAGAAAAGGGAACTGTGGATTTCTTTTGAGGATCCCAAGAAGGAATAAAAGAGCTATTCCAACTCAGTTTTGTGAAGATCCAAGAACGAGAGGTCAACAGACCCTGCTAAGGTAGGGGCACTACATTAACAAGGGAGTCCCTTCACAACTACATTGTCCTTTAATTCCCTCCCGTTACTAGTGTCAGCCTTTGTCTAGTAAGTACCAATCCCACGGCCCTCTTTTTCTCTAGTTTAGACTTCAGGTCTTCTCTTCTCTAGCATGACCATTCATTTCCTGGGCATACTTCCCAATTATTTCCTTATCCTCAAATATGCCTTATGTAGATTCCTCTACTACCACATAGGAATTTTATTTTGCTACATGAATTTCCTCTCATTCCAGTAGTTCGTTCCTTCCTGGAACCAAAAATATTTCCATCGAACTCTGCACTCTGTTTTCTTCCTTTACATGTTGCTTATCTAGCTAGCACCTTTTCCCTTCCTATCCCCTTCTAAGAACCAAACTCTCCTCGAGTTATTTATTTTGTCCCAGTGTTTACACACCATGGTTTCTTTATCTCTGTGTGCTCTATGAGACTAGATCTCTCTTTTAAATTATTCTCCCTGTCTCTTGCATGCACTAGTTCCTTCTCTTGCACGCTCTCCCCCAAAATGGTTATCTCATTCTCTCCTTTCTTCTTCCAAAAGGATATGTAGATTCAACATGGTTCATATTGGAAAGTGTGACATGGTACCTGGTGGTACCCTTGGTTGATAATTTATTGTTTCCTATCCAGGTCTTCCCATACTTCCATTCATTGAGGTGGTTGGTTGTTCAACTACCATCCCCTCTTTCATTAACTATTTTCCTTTAGTTGCAAACTAGAATATTGACTATTTCCTCCACATCACTCATCAAGGTGGCTTGGGGTATTTATACATAATCCCCTTTCCTTCCCCCTCACTAATCCCTCTTGTGGTATCATGGGCAGTAATTTCAAGGCTTCACCCCAAATTTAGCTGGTTGGCATTTTCCATTTGAACATTAATACAATTGTAATGTTTATATTCCATGGCATGAAAATCATTAAACATTATTAATTACATACTGGGTGAAAAAAAGGTATTACAATAACGATTTTGATATGGCCAATCCTTTCAACATCAATCTTAAACTAGATGATACAGATATAGAGTTGGATGAAGAAGAAGATGATGAATGATATTGCAGAAATTTTTAAATGCAAGAAGTATGTGATTATATTTTTATATCATTTATTCTCTTTAAAGTATTTATTTATATGGTTTAATGATCATCATCGTCGTTGTCGTAATTTTCATCATCATAATCAACTTTGTCATCCTCCTCCTCCTCATCGTCATCGTCATCACTATCATGATTTTCGTCATCGTGTTTTCATCTTCGACATCATCATCATGATCATCGTCTTCATCGATAAGGTTAAGGGTTGTAATGGTTAGGTATTTATAACAATAGGGATTATGGGGTTAAGGGTTCCCAGGGTTTATAAGAATTAGGCATTAGAGGTTATGAAGTTTACCGTTTATAATGGTTATAGTATTATAGTTAGGTTTTATATTAGATATGGAATATCTTGATCAAGTGTTAGGGACTATAGGTGCTATTTCTATTAGAGGGGAAGTGTTTTAGAGGATATGGGTTGTAATCATCATAATATATATTAATTATATAACATGTAATAGTTTATTAAATGTGTTATGTATCATTTATATAATATATTATATATATGTATATAATATATATATTATATATAATATATTATATCTATTATATAAATTACCAAATGAAAAAACGTATGCCAATCAAAAACCCTTACCTCACCGCATTCAAGCTCTCGATAGTAGTAAAGAACAAATTATGACCCCGACCCTAACTGCAAGATACAAGAGAGGACCAACAAAAAGCGACAACCCTACCTAACAAAGTGATATAGGAGGCCCTAGCTCGAGTGATAGAGGAGACCCCACCTCGACTAGCAAGGCTACCAAAATCGATAATTTTTTCTAACCCTTTAAAAGCCCAAATCTTTAGGCAAGTTGAATATGAGGCAAAAAAATTTCTAGGTCTATAGGTTGAAGAATCTAACATGCTTAAGGAAAATAATTTTCTTAATTGGTGAAAATATGAGTTCTAGGAAAGTCCAAAATTGCATTGATAACCCCATGAATTCAACCTATAAAAACAATATAGTTTGGCAATTTCGTCTGTAGAGAACAAATCACGACATTCTAAGAGAACAACTATGGGTGTTTTGACACATCTAGGGGCTGCAAGTGACTACTTCATGGGAGTGTCTTCATTCCTCATGTAAATTGTAAAAATCATTTACATAGGATATGAATGATTGTACATAGCTAGCCATGGGTTTCCCAAGGCTCTTTTACCTATGAATTAATTACAAATATTGGTAGTATAAAACCTATGAATATTTGTTATCCTGCAAATATGCAATAAGAAGATGAACATGTCAGCAAGGTAACTATAGGAAATCTAACCCTCTCATTGTGAAATGCCTCTTTGTTCATGCTGGTGATTTTCTAGCCATTGGGGGTTGTCCCTAAGATGCTTGTACTGTTATTTCTGCATGTAAATATGCATATAAACTTGGGATAATTTAACATGGTAAGCTTCCCTCAGGTACCCAACAGGTAAAAATTATAAATAAAATTGCATAAAGTGGGATTAGTTTCTTTAATTTGAATTTTAACAGCAAAAGGGAAATGACTGAGAGAGAATATGCACTTTGAGTGAAAGAGAATTTCAAAATAAATACATCAGAAAGAGAATATGTGAATTTAGTTAAAGATATTCAAAACTAGTGCATAAAAGTAACAAGACAATCCCTCTCACATGATTTCTCTGAGGAAGCAACTATGGAATCCAAAGAGCTAGAAAAATGCATAGTCAAATCCATATGATATATTAAAGAATACATAATACACCAAGGGCTCACCTGTCAATCTCTGGCAAATAATAATGGAAGTGTTGTCAAGTCTAAAATGATGGAATATAGTGGTGAAGAGATCCTAAAACGTGTTTCAACAATTTTTATATCATGTGTTACAACAATTGTTTCAGCATGTGTTGCAACAACTATTTCAGCACAACATAAACATGTTACAACAATAGGAAATTAGATTAAACATGAGACATATATGATAATTATATTAAAATAATATGAAATATATGTTGTGGAATTTCCTAATAACAGTTAGGGGTACTCCTCGGTGCATGGTTCCAATTAGACTATGCATTGTTTGGTTTAGGAGACCCATGTGGACTATTTTCCAACTACCATTACTAGTTGTGAGGGTGAAAAGGTGGATGGATATGCGAATGAAAGATGTAGATGAAGACTATGTAAATGCATACAAATAAATCTAAACTACTTCTAACCTATCATATCCTAGATAGGAGCGAATTATAATAATTGGATGAGTTGAAATGAAACTAAACTCTACAAAACGCATCAATTAGCTAGTTGTCATGATGTTGAAAAGTTAGATAACACATGCATACAAATGTATAACCAAAAAATTCTAAGTCATATTTCTTCATACATAAATGAACCATATGTTTGGGACATTAAGTATAAGAAATAATAACAAAGATGAAAAAATAACATTTATTGCATCAAAAATATATATAATTAAAGCATGTTCATACATCCCATGTCACACTTGATACTTCACCCTGGATATGTGTTTTGTTTTGACATTCAATCCCTATAGCCCCAAATGTTTAAAATAAAAGTTTCACTGTAACCAAATACCCTTGCATGTTGATGGAATAAATCCCACATGGATTGTGAACTCACAAGGACTAAGAATATGTAGCTCACTCTAACATGTAGTTATCAAAACTCTGGCTCCTAGAAAGTAGGAGAAATACTTTAAATAGAAAGTCATTATAATAAGATGAGACTAATTGTGTACATGGTGCTAAACCATGTGAAACATTTGATGTCATGGTTGTAGAATGGACACCAGGTAATGGTTACTAAACAATGCTTGGTTAAATTTAATATAGAAGGATATAGAGATGAAATCCTATGTGATGTAATTCCCATGGATGTATGTCATATTTTGTTGGGAAGACCATGGCAGTTTGACAGGAATTTCATTAATGACGGGAGGAAGAATACATACACCTTGGAGAAGAATGGTAGGACACACATGTTGCTGCCAATAGAGGAGAAGAAAGTGAAATAGGAAGCCATCATATGCATACTTCTCATGAGTGGGAAGGAATTCTTGAAAGAAGTCAAGAAGGAATAGGAGATGTAGTTTGTTGTGGTGATGAAACCTAGAGTTGTTCTTACAAGTACTACAATGGATGATTTTATTGAAGAATTTCAGGAATTGTTGGATAATTTTGCTGACATAGTGGTGGATGAGCTGCCTAACTCATCTCCACCCATCATAAGTATCAACCATCATATTGATCTGATACCAGGATCAAGTCTGCCAAACAAAGAAACATAAAGATTGACACTTCGAGATAATGAGGAGGTAAAGAACCAAGTCAAGGAATTGTTAGAGAAGGGTTTGGTCAGAGAAAGTTTGAGTCCATGCGCAGTACCAACTGTGTTGAGTCCAAAGAAATATGGAGGATGGAGAATGTGTACAGAGTCAAGAGCCATTAACAAGATCACCATCAGGTATAGATTTCCTTTGCCAAGAATGGATGATTTATTGGGCTGTTTAAGTGGAGGAAATTTCTTTTCTAAAATAGATTTGAAAAGTGGATATCACCAAATAAGAATGAGAGAAGGTGATGAATGGAAGACAACCTTTAAGACAAATGAAGGTTTGTATGAATGTCTTGTTATGTCATTTGGCTTAACAAATTCCCCGAGTACTTTTATGATATTGATGAATGAAATACTAAAAGAATTCATTGACAAGTTTGTGGTTGTATATATGGGTGATATACTGATCTGTAGAAAGACTAAATAGGAGCATTTGAGACACATGACACTAGTAATGAGGATACTACAACAAGAGAAGTTGTTGATAAACTTGAAGAAGTCCTCTTTTATAAAGACATAACTCATTTACTTGAATTTTGAGATCTCTTCAAATGAATTGAAGATGGATCTAGAAAATTTGAGAGCAATCAAAGACTGTCCATCACCAATAAACATGTTTGAGGTAAGAATCTTCCATGGATTAGCAAGTTTCTATAGGAATTTCATCATAGATTTCAATGGAATTTGTGCACCAATAATGGACACAGTAAAATATATGCACCGGTTTTTTAAATGGATAGAGGAGGCCGAGAGGAGCTTCAATATACTAAAGAAGAAAATAACAGAGCGACCAATTCTAGTCTTACCAAATTTTGAAAAGACATTTCAAGTGAGATGTGATGCAAGTGGAGTTGCAATTGGAGCAGTTTTGAGATAGGACAATAGTCATGTTGCATATTTCAGTGAGAAACTGAATGAGACCAAGAGAAAATACTCCACATAGGATAAGAATTTTTATGCCATAATTCAATCCCTGAAGAAGTTGAGACACTACCTTGTCCCACAGGAATTTGTCTTATAAAATGATAACCAAGCCTTACAATTCATAACCGGACATGAAAAATTGAATCAACAACATGCAAAGTGGATTGAGTTTATGCAAAATTTTAATTTTGTCATAAAACATATTGTTGGGAATGCTAACAAAGTTGTTGATGCATTGAGCAACAAATGTTTGATTTTACAGGAGTTTGAGGTGAAGACCTTGGGGTTTGAACACCTTAAGGATATGTATTGTGATGATGCAGAATTCAAGGAAGCATATGAAGCATGTGCAAATCCTGTGCTGAGAGACAAAAGCTAGTGGGAAGAGTACATGATTCAAGAGGGGTTTTTGTTCAAAGGAAATCAATTGTGCATACTAAAATTCTCAATGAGGGAAAACCTTTTGAAGGAAAAACATAGTGGGGGATTGGATGGAAATTTCAGCCATGATAAAACATTTGCACAGTTGATAAGTTCATACTATTGGCCAGGTATGAGAGCATAGGTGGTAAAATTTGTGAACATATGTAGAGTCTGCCAACATGCAAAAGTAAAAGACAGAACACTAGATTGTATAAACCATTGCCAATACCAAAGAGGCCTTGGGATGCAATAAGAATGGATTTTGTGTTGGGACTGCCAAGAATGTAGAGAGGATTTGATTCCATATTTGTGGTGGTGGATAGATTTTCAAAGATGACACACTTTATCCCATGCCAATAGACCAGTGATGCAACACATGTTGCAAATCTTTTTTTCAAGGAAGTTGTGAGACTTCACAACCTACCCAGGAGAATTGTCTCGGATAGAGACACAAAATTTGTTGGTCACCTTTGGAGAACACTGTGGAAGAAGTTGGGGACAAATTTGTCCTTCAGCTCAGCTTATCATCCTCAAACAGATGGATAGATTGAGGTGGTAAACAAAATTTTGGAATACTTATTGAGGATTCTGGTAATTGAGCATCATAATCAGTGAGATCAGATTCTGCCACAAGCAGAATTTGCATACAACGACTTGCCGAACAAAAGAACTGGAAAGATCCCATTCCAGATATTGTATGGAATGCAACCCAGGGGAGTATCCAAGTTGAGAGACTTGGGACAGAGTGAGATCAGAAGCGTTGGAGTAGAATATTTTGTTGCAGAAATGCAGAAGCTCCATAGCCAAATCAGAGGACAATTACAAAAATCTAGCCAAGAGTACAAGTGCATAGTTGATCAACATCATAGAGAACTTTAATTTGAGGTGGGAGATCAGGTTCTGGCACATCTCAAGAAAGAAAGGTTCCCTAGGGGGACATATAACAAGTTAAATATGAAGAAGATAGGACCATGTAAGATATTGAGGAGGTTTGATGCAAATGCCTATGAGATTGAGATACCAGAGGATGTGGGCATATCACCCATATTCAACGTTTCACACCTGTATCCTTACAGGAAATATGACACAGAGGAATCATAAGATAAAGATAATATTCAGTGGGAGAAACAAATGCCTGTAGCAGGAAAACCACAGATGGAGAAGATCATTGATTAGAGAATTGGAAAGAATACCAGGAGGAAGACCTATTTTGAATATCTGGTTAAGTGGAAGGGAGACCCGATAGAGGATGCCAGTTGGGAAAATGAAGCTGATATCCAGAAGCATGGAAATTCAGTGCAGGATCTCATGGATAGGAGTCCATGAATTTTTGTCCAAGGGGAGTATGATGTAGGAGCATCATTAGCAAGAACACGTGGTAGGAAAGCTCAGCACTTGGGAATCATTTCAGAATCTCAAACACTGGGAGTTACTACGAATCTTTTGGGGAGTTAATGAAGAATAGAAGAAGATCAAACACTTGGAGGGGGAATGATCATGAGCGATCAAGAATTTTCATTACGAGTCTTGAATGTAACTAAACTTAGGTAGTAGTTGGGTTTTCATTTTTAGGTAGACGAGTAGTTGGGGAAACCCTAAGGACCCTCTGATATAAATAGAGGTTTTGTACGCCCAAATGAGGGTGCTACGAGTTAGTAGGAATTTTATGAGTTTTTATTTATTGATTTGATCTTAGCTATAGCCATTTACTTTTGAATGAATATGATAGAGGAAAATTGATTCAAATGCATAGTATTGTTACTATTTGCAATTCTCTGTTATTGTGTTTCCATAAATGAATGAATCTCATTATGAATGGATGAAATTGTGAATGTTAGCATAAATTTCAATTGTTTCTCTTCTATTGAGTGAGTGCAAGGTGTGCACACCAAACGAAAGGAGTGCGTTGACATAATCTATTTTGATTCCAAAGCTCATAAGAGATAGCATGGAACTTTCCCTTTGCAAGGAGTGAAAAGCAATTGTTGCAAGGTATGCATAGTCACTTGCAAGAACCAAGTCTTGCGTAAGAATCTGCTGCAAGGAGTGCACAGATCCAGAATTTGGATAAGCGTCAAAGGGACTCCATAAGATTCAAAGGAGCAAAAGGCGAGAAAGCTTAGAAGGGATAAATCCTTCCAGAAACGCAAATGAGGTCTAAGAGACAAACTCGTGGGAGGAACAATGGTCAAAGCCTTTGAATACCTAGAAAATCTTCTAATTCGAAAGAATTAACCAACTCAAGAGGAGTGATAGTGACCATCGGATTGAGCACGGTGAAGGATCTGGACCGTTGATTTGAGCACGAAGGGAATTTTTCTCCCCAAATCATGAAATGCGAACTTGCGACTTGCAAAGAAGGGATCAGGACCGTCAGATCATGGAGAATAAGGACTATTGATTTGGAGAAAGTAGAATTCATTAAGTCAGAAGTCAGAAGGAAGAAGGGAAGTGCTCTCCCAAAATTGCGAAACACCATCAGATCACGGATCAACACCGTCAGATCACAGAGAGAGTGGACCGTCAATCCGGGGTGAATGGAATTCATGAAGTCAAAATTCGGAAGGAAGGAGGGTGTTGCTCTACGAAATTCTAAAACACGAAATACCGAAACACAAAGGAGGAAGCAAGATCGTCGGATCACAGGGATTGTGGACTATAGATCTGATGCAAACAAAGCTCAGAGTTCAGATGTTGAAAATCAGGAGGACGAGCAAAAAAAATTTCAAGAGGGGTTGTTGTTCAAAGGAAATTAGTTGTGCATACTGAAATGCTCAAAGAGGGAAAACCTTTTGAAGGAAAAGCATAGTGGGGGATTGGATGGAGATTTCAGCCATGATAAAACATTTTCACAGTTGATAAGTTCATAATATTGGCCAGGTATGAGAGAAGAAGTGGTAAAATTTGTGAACATATGTAGAGTCTTCCAACATGCAAAAGTAAAAGACAAAACACTAGATTGTATCAACCATTGCCAATACCAGAGAGGCCTTGGGATGCAATAAGAATGGATTTTGTGTTGGGACTGCCAAGAACACAAAGAGGATTTGATTCCATATTTGTGGTGGTGGATAGATTTTCAAAGATGGCACACTTTATCCCATGCCAATAGACTAGTGATGTAACACATGTTGCAAATATGTTTTTCAAGGAAGTTGTGAGACTTCACAACCTACCCAGAAGAATTGTCTCAGATAGAGACACAAAATTTGTTGGTCACCTTTGGAGAACACTATGGAAGAAGTTGGGGACAAATTTGTCCTTCAACTCAGCTTATCATCCTCAGACAGATGGACAGAATGAGGTGGTAAACAAAATTTTGGAAAAATTATTGAGGATTCTGACAACTGAGCATCATAATCAGTGAGATCAGATTCTGCCACAACCAGAATTTGCATACAACGAATTTCCATATAGAAGCACTGGAAAGATCCCATTCCATATATTGTATGGAATGCAACCCAGCGGAGTATCCGAGTTGAGAGACTTGGGACAAAGTGAGATCAGAAGCGTTGGAGTAGAATATTTTGTTGTAGAATTGCAGAAGCTCCATAGCCAGATCAGAGGACAATTACAAAAATCTAGCCAAGAGTACAAGTGTAGAGTTGATCAACATCAAAGAGAACTTCAATTTGAGGTGGGAGATCAGTGTCTGTCACATCTTAGGAAAGAAAGGTTCCCTAGGGGGACATATAACAAGTTAAAGATGAAGAATATATGACCATGTAAGATATTGAGGAGGTTTGATGCAAATTCCTATGAGATTGAGCTTCCAGATGATGTGGGCATATCACCCATATTCAACGTTTCACACCTGTATCCTTACAGGAAAGATGACACAAAGGGATTAGAAGATCAAGATAATATTCAGTGGGAGAAACAAATGCCTGTAGCAAAAAAACCACAAATGGAGAAGATCATTGATTAGAGAATTGGAAAGAATACCAGGAGGAAGACCTATTTTGAATATCTGGTTAAGTGGAAGGGACACCCGATAGAGGATGCCAGTTGGGAAAATGAAGCTGATATCCAGAAGCAAGGAAAGTTAGTGCAGGATCTCATGGATAGGATTCCATGAATTTTTCTCCAAGGGGAGTATGATGCAGGAGCATCGTCAGCAAGAACACATGGCATGAAAGCTCAGCGCTCGGGAATCATTTCGAAATCTCAAACACTAGGAGTTACTGCGAATCTTTTGGGGAGCTAATGAAGAACAAAAGAAGATCAAACACTTGGAGGGGGAATGATCATGAGCGATCAAGGATTTTCACTCCGAGTCTTGAATGTAACTGAACTTAGGTAGTAGTTGGGTTTTCATTTTTAGGTAGATGAGTAGTCGGGGGAACCCTAAGGACCCTCTGATATAAATAGAGGTTTTGTACGCCCAAATGAGGCTATTGCAAGTTAGTAGGAATTTTCTGAGTTTTTATTTATTGATTTGATCTTAGCTGTAGCCATTTACTTTTGAATGAATATGACAGAGAAAAATTGGTTCAAATGCATAGTATTGTTACTGTTTTCAATTCTATGTTATTGTGTTTCCATAAATGAATGAATCTCGTTATGAATGGATGAAACTATGAATGTTATCATAAGTTTCAATTGTTTCTCTTCTATTGAGTGAGTGCAAGGTGTGCACACTGAATGAAAGGAGTGTGTTGACATAATCTGTTTTGAATTCGAAGCTCATAAGAGATAGCACAAAACTTTCCCTTTGCAAGGAGTGAAAAGCGACTGCTACAAGGTGTGCATAGTCACCCGCAAGAACCAAGTCTTGCATAATAATTTGTTGCAAGGAGTGCATAGATCTAGAATTTAGATAAGCGTCGAAGGGACTCCATAAGAGTCAAAGGAGAAAAAGGCAAGAAATCTTAGAAGGGATAAAGCCTTCCAGAAACGCAGATGAGGTCTAAGAGACAAAATCGTGGGAGGAACAAAGGTTGAAGCCTTTGAATACCTAGAAAATCTTCTAAGTCAGAAGAATTAACCAACTCAAGAGGAGGAGTGATAGTGATCGTCAGATTGAGCATGGTGAAGGATCTGGACCGTTGATTTGAGCATGAAGGGAACTGTTCTCCCAAAATTGTGAAATGCGAACTTGCGACTTGCGAAGAAGGGATTAGGACCGTCAGATCACAGAGAGTAAGAACTGTTGATCTGGAGAAAGCAGAATTCATTAAGTCAGAAGTCATAAGGAAGAAGGGAAGTGTTCTCCCAAAATAATGAAATGCCATCAGATCATGGATCAACACCGTCAGATCACGGAGAGCGTGGACCGTCAATCTGGGGTGAACAAAATTCATGAAGTCGAAAGTCAAAAGGAAGGAGGGTGTTGCTCTCCAAAATTTTGAAACACGAAATACCGAAATGCGAAGGAGGAAGCAAGATCGTCGGATCATAGGGATTGTAGACTGTAGATATGATGTAAGCAAATATCAGAGTTCAGATTTCAGAAATCGGGAGGATGAGCAAAAAAAATTCTGGAGAAGCGAAATGTGAAACCATGAAGCACTTGGGAGATAGGCCCAGGTCATAGTAAGGGGTCACAACGTGGAATATTAAGGGAGGAGCTATCACATGCTAGGTCCCAATTTGCGATTTCAAAAATCGGAGGGTCAAAGTTGACTCACACGAGATTCCGCGACTTACGATTTCACGAAGCGCATTTTGGTTAAGAGCATGGTCACAGCTAGTGGTCACATGGGGGAGGCTTGTGCCTGGTGCTTATTCACACGGGCATATTTTTAGAAAAGGGAACTGTGGATTTCTTTTGAGGATCCTAGCAAGGAATCAAATAGCTATTCCAACTTAGTTTTGTGAAGATCCGAGACCGGGAGGTCAACCGACCCTGCTAAGGTAGGGTCACTACATCAACAAGGGAGTCCCTTCACAACTACATTGTCCTTTAAATCCATCTCCTTACTAGTGTTGGCCTTTGTCTAGTAAGTACCAATCCCATGACCCTCTTTTTCTCTAGTTTAGACTTCAGGTCTTCTCTTCTCTAGCATGACCATTCATTTCCTGGGCATACTTCCCAGTTCTTTCCTTATCCTCAAATATGCCTTATGTAGATTCCTCTGCTACCACATAGGAATTTTCTTTTGCTACATAAATTTCCTCTCATTCCAGTAGTTCGTTCCCTCCTGGAACCAAAAATCTTTCCATCGAAATCTACACTATGTTTTTTTCCTTTACATGTTGCTTATCTAGCTAGCACCCTTTCCCTTCATATCTCCTTCTAAGACCCAAACTCTCCTCGAGTTATTTCTTTTGTTCCAGTGTTTACACACCATGGTTTCTCTATCTCTGTGTGCTCTCTGAGACTAGATCTCTCTTTTAAATTATTCTCCCCATCTCTTGCACGCACCAGTGCCTTCTCTTGCACGCTCTCCCCCATAAAGGTTCTCTCCTTCTCTCCTTTCTTCTCCCAGAAGGATATGTAGATTCAACATGGTTCATATTGGAAAGTGTGACATGGTACTTGGTGGTACCCTTGGTTGATAATTTATTGTTTCCTATCCAGGTATTCCCATACTTCCATTCATTGTGGTGGTTGGTTGTTCAACTACCATCCTCTCTTTCATTAACTATTTTCCTTCAGCTGCAAACTAGAATATTGACTATTTCCTCCACATTACTCATCAAGGTGGCTTGGGGTCTTTATACATAATCCCCTTGCCTTCCCCCTCACTAATCCCTCTAGCGGTATCATGGGCAGTAATTTCAAGTCTTCACCCCAAATTTAGCTGGTTGGCATTTTCCATTTGAACATTAGTACAATTATAATATTTATATGCCATGGCATGAAAATCATTAAACATGATTAATTACATATTGGGTGAAAAAAAGGTATTACAATAATGATTTTGATATGGCCAATCCTTTCAACATTGATTCTAAACCAGATGGTACAGATGTAGAGTTGGATGAAGAAGAGGATGATGATTGATATTGTAGAAATGTTTAAATGCAAGAGGTATGTGATTATATTTTTATATCATTTATTCTCTTTAAAGTATTTACTTATATGGGTTAATGACCATCATCATCCTTGTCGTCATTTTCATCATCATAATCAACTTTGTCATCCTCCTTCTCCTCATCGTCATCGTCATCACTATCATGATTTTCGTCGTCGTGTTTTCATCTTCAGCATGATCATCGTGATCGTTGTCTTTGTGGATAAGGTTAAGGGTTGTAATGGTTAGGTATTTATAACAATAGGGAATATAGAGTTAAGGGTTCCCAAGGTTTATAAGAATTAGGCATTAGAGGTTATGAAGTTTACCGTTTATAATGGTTGTAGTATTATGGTTAGGTTTTATATTAGATGGAATATCTTGATCAAGTGTTAGGGACTATAGGTGTTATTTATATTAGAGGGGAAGTGTTTTAGAGGATATGGGTTGTAATTATTATAATATATATTAATTATATAACATGTAATAGTTTATTAAATGTGTCATATATCATTTATATAATATATATATATATATATATAATATAATATAATATAATATATTATATGTATTATATAAATTACCAAATGAAAAAACGTACGCCAAACAAAAACCCTCGCCTCACCGCATTCAAGCTCCTGACAGTAGTAAATAACAAATTATGACCCCGAACCTAACTGCAAGATACAAGAGAGGACCAACAAAGAGTGACAACCCTACCCAACAAAGCGATAGAGGAGACCTCACCTAGACTAGCAATGCTGCCAAAATCGATAATTTTTTCTATCCCTTTAAAAGCCCAAATCTTTAGGCAAGTTGAATATGAGGCAAAATTTTTTCTAGGTCTATAGGTTGAAGAATCTAACATGCTCATGGAAAATAATTTTTTTAATTGGTGAAATATGAGTTCCAGGAAATTCCAAAATTGCATTGACAACCCCATGAATTCAACCTATACAGACAATATAGTTTGGCAATTTCGTCTGTAGAGAACAAATCACGACATTCTAAGAGAATAACTATGGGTGTTTTGACACATCTAGGGGCTGCAAGTGACTACTTCATGGGAGTGTCTTCCTTCCTCATGTAAATTGTAAAAAACATTTCCATAGGATATGAATGATTGTACATAGCTAGCCATGGGTTTCCCAAGGCTCTTTTACCTATGGATTAATTACAAATATTGGTAGTATAAAACCTATGAATATTTGTTATCCTACAAATATGCAATAAGAAGATGAACATGTCAGTAAGGTAACTATAGGAAATATCACCCTCTCACTGTGAAATGCCTCTTTGTTCATGCTGATGATTTTCTAGCCATTGGGGGGTGTCCCTAAGATGCTTGTACTGTTATTTCTGCATGTAAATATGCATGTAAACTTGGGATAATTTAACATGGTAAGCTTCCCTCAAGCACCTAACAGGTAAAAATTATAAATAAAATTGCATAAAGTGGGATTAGTTTCTTTAATTTGAATTTCAACAGCAAAAGGGAAATGACTGAGAGAGAATATGCACTTTGAGTGAAAGAGAATTTCAAAATAAATACATCAGAAAGAGAATATGTGAATTGAGTTAAAGATATTCAAAACTAGTGCATAAAAGTAACAAGACAGGCCCTCTCACATGATTTCTCTGAGGAAGCAACTATGAAATCCAAAGAGCTAGAAAAATGCATAGTCAAATCCATATGATATATTAAAGAATACATAGTACACCAAGGGATCACCTGTCGATCTCTGGCAAACAATAATGGAAGTGTTTTCAAGTCTAGAATGATGGAATATGGTGGTGAAGAGATCCTAAAACGTGTTTCAACAATTGTTATTTCACGTGCTACAATAATTGTTTCAGCATGTGTTGCAACAACTATTTCAGCACAACATAAACATGTTACAACAATAGGAAATTAGATTAAATATGAGACATATATGATAATTATATTAAAATAATATGAAATATATGTTGTGTAATTTCCCAACAACAGTAAGGGGTACTCCCCGGTGCATGGTTCCAATTAGACTATGCATTGTTTGGTTTAGGAGACCCATGTGGACTATTATCCAACTACCATTACTAGTTGTGAGGGTGAAAAGGTGGATGGATATGCGAATGAAAGATGTAGATGAAGACTATGTAAATGCATAAAAATAAATCTAAACTACTTCTAACCTATCATATCCTAGATAGGAGCGAATTATAATAATTGGATGAGTTGAAATGAAACTAAACTCTACAAAACACATCAATCAGATAGTTGTCATGAAGTTGAAAAGTTAGATAACACATGCATACAAATGTATAACCAAAAAGGTCTAAGTTATATTTCTTCATACATAAAAAAATGATATGCTTGGGACATTAAGTGCAAGAAAGAATAACAAAGATGAAAAAATAACATTTATTGCATCAAAAATATATATAATCAAAGCATGTTCGCACATCCCATGTCACACTTGATACTTCACCCTGGATATGTGTTTTGTTTCGAAATTCAATCCCTATAGCCCTGAATGTTTAAAATAAAAGTTTCACTGTAACCAAATACCCTTGCATGTTGATGGAATAAATCCCACATGGATTGTGAACTCACAAGGACTAAGAATATGTAGCTCACTCTGACATGTAGTTATCAAAAATTTGGCTCCAAATACTTTAAATAGAAAGTCCTTATAATATGATGAAACTAATTGTGTACATGGTGCTAAACCATGTGAGACATTTGATGTCATGTTTGCAAAAAGGACCCCAGGTAATGGTTACTAAACAATGCTTGGTTAAATTTAATATAGAAGGATATAGAGATGAAATCTTATGTGATGTAATTCCCATGGATGTATGTCATATTTTGTTGGGAAGACCATGGCGGTTTGATAGGAATGTCATTAATGATGGGAGGAAGAATACATACACCTTGGAGAAGAATGGTAGGACACAGATGTTGCTGCCAATAGAGGAGAAGAAAGTGAAATAGGAAGCCATCACAACCATACTTCTCATGAGCGGGAAGGAATTCCTGAAAGAAGTCAAGAAAGAAGAGGAGATGTAGTTTGTTGTGGTGAGGAAAGCTAGAGTTGTTCTTACAAGTACTACAATAGATGATTTGCCTGAAGAATTTCTGTAATTGTTGGATAATTTTGCTGACATAGTGGTGGATGAGCTTCCTAACTCATTTCCACCCATCAGAAGTATCAACCATCATATTGATCTGATACCAGGATCAAGTCTGGCAAACAAAGAAACATATAGATTGACACCTTGAGAGAATGAGGAGGTAAAGAACCAAGTCCAAGAACTTTTAGAGAAGGGTTTGGTCAGAGAAAGTTTGAGTCCATGCATAGTACCAACTATGTTGAGTCCAAAGAAATATGGAGGATGGAGAATGTGTACAAACTCAAGAGGCATTAACAAGATCACCATCAGGTATAGATTTCCTTTGCCAAGAATGGATGATTTATTGGGCTGTTTAAGTGGAGGAAATTTATTTTCTAAAATAGATTTGAAAAGTGGATATCACCAAATAAGAATGAGAGAAGGTGATGAATGGAAGACAACCTTTAAGACAAATGAAGGTTTGTATGAATGGATTTTTATGTCATTTGGCTTAACAAATTCCCTGAGCACTTTTATGATATCGATGAATGAAATACTGAAAGAATTCATTGGCAAGTTTGTGGTTGTATATATGGATGATATACTGATCTTTAGAAAGACTAAAGAGGAGCATTTGAGACACCTGACACTAGTAATGAGGATACTACAACAAGAGAAGTTGTTGATAAACTTGAAGAAGTCCTCTTTTATGAAGACATAACTCATTTACTTGAATTTTGTGATCTCTTTAAATGAGCTGAAGATGGATCCAGAAAAGGTGAGAGAAATCAAAGAATGGCCATCACCAAGAAGCATGTTTTAGGTAAGAAGCTTCCATGGATTAGCAAGTTTCTATAGGAAGTTCATCAGATATTTCAGTGGAATTTGTGCACCAATAATGGACATAGTAAAGCATATGCACCAGTCTTTTAAATGGATAGAGGAGGCCGAGAGGAGCTTCAATATAATGAAGAAGAAAATAACAGAGTGACCAATTCTAGTCTTACCAAATTTTGAAAAGATATTTCAAGTGAGATGTGATGCAAGTGGAGTTGCAATTGGAGCAGTTTTGAGACAGGACAATAGGCATGTTGCATATTTCAGTGAGAAAGTGAATGAGGCCAAGAGAAAATAATCCACATAGGATAATGAGTTTTATTCCATAATTCAATCCCAGAAGAAGTAGAGACACAACCTTGTCCCACAGGAATTTGTCTTATACAACGATAACCAAGCCTTACAATTTATAACCAGACAGGAAAAATTGAATCAACAACATGCAAAGTGGATTGAGTTTATGTAGAATTTTAATTTTGTCATAAAACATATTGTTGGGAATGCTAACAAAGTTGTTGATGCATTGAGCAGGAGATGTTTGATTTTACAGGAGTTTCAGGTGAAGACATTGGGGTTTGAACAACTTAAGGATATGTATTGTGATGATGTAGAATTCAAGGAAGCATATGAAACATGTGAAAATCCTGTGCCGAGAGACAATAGGTAGTGGGAAGAGTACATGATTCAAGAGGGGTTGTTGTTCATTGGAAATCAGTTGTGCATACTGAAATGCTCAATGAGGGAAAACCTTTTGAAGGAAAAGCATAATGGGGGATTGGATGGAGATTTCAGCCATGATAAAACATTTTCACAGTTGATAAGTTCATACTATTGGCCAGGTATGAGAGAAGAAGTGGTAAAATTTGTGAACATATGTAGAGTCTGCCAACATGCAAAAGTAAAAGACAAAACACTAGATTGTATCAAGCATTGCCAATACCAGAAAGGCCTTGGGATGCAATAAGAATGGATTTTGTGTTGGGACTACCAAGAACGTAGAGAGGATTTGATTCCATATTTGTGGTGGTGGATAGATTTTCAAATATGGCACACTTATCCCATGCCAATAGACCAGTGATGCAACAAATGTTGCAAATCTGTTTTTCAAGGAAGTTGTGAGACTTCACAACCTACCCAGAAGAATTGTCTCAGATAGAGACACAAAATTTGTTGGTCACCTTTGGAGAACACTATGGAAGAAGTTGGGGACAAATTTGTCCTTTAGCTCAGCTTATCATCCTCAGATAAACGAACAGAATGAGGTGGTAAACAAAATTTTGGAAAACTTATTGAGGATTCTGGCAACTGAGCATCATAATCAGTGAGATCAGATTCTGCCACAAACAAAATTTGCATACAACGACTTTCCATACAAAAGCACTGGAAAGATCCCATTCCAGATATTGTATGGAATGCAACCCAGGGGAGTATCCGAGTTGAGAGACTTGGGACAGAGTGAGATCAGAAGCGCTGGAGTAGAATATTTTGTTGCAGAATTGCAGAAGCTCCATAGCCAGATCAGAGGACAATTACAAAAATCTAGCCAAGAGTACAAGTGCACAGTTGATCAACATCAAAGAGAACTTCAATTTGAGGTGGGAGATCAGGTTCTAGCACATCTTAGGAAAGAAAGGTTTCCTAGGGGGACATATAAAAAGTTAAAGATGAAGAAGATAGGACCATGTAAGATATTGAGGAGGTTTGATGCAAATTCCTATGAGATTGAGTTGCCAGATGATGTGGGCATATCACCCATATTCAATGTTTCACACCTGTATCCTTAACGGAAATATGACATAGAGGGATCAGAAGATCAAGATAATATTCAGTGGGAGAAACAAATGCCTGTAGCAGAAAAACCACAGATGGAGAAGATCGTTGATTAGAGAATTGGAAAGAATACTAGGAGGAAGACCTATTTTGAATATCTAGTTAAGTGGAAGGGACACCCGATAGAGGATGCTAGTTGGGAAAATGAAGCTGATATCCAGAAGCATGGAAAGTCAGTGCAGGATCTCATGGATAGGAGTCCATGAATTTTTGTCCAGGGTGAGTATGATGCAGGAGCATCATCAGCAAGAAAACGTGGCATGAAAGCTCAGTGCTCGGGAATCATTTCGTAATCTAAAACGCTGGGAGTTACTGCAAATCTTTTGGGGAGCTAATAAAGAACAGAAGAAGATCAAATGCTTGGAGGGGGAATGATCATGAGCGATCAAGGATTTTCACTACGAGTCTTGAATGTAACTAAAATTAGGTAGTAGTTGGGTTTTCATTTTTAGGTAGACGAGTAGTCAGGGGAACCCTAAGGACCCTCTGATATAAATAGAGGTTTTGTACACCCAAATGAGACTGCTACAAGTTAGAAGAAATTTTTTGAGTGTTTATTTATTGATTTGATCTTAGTTGTAGCCATTTACTTTTGAACGAATATGACAGAGGAAAATTGATTCAAATGCATAGTATTGTTACTGTTTGCAATTCTCTGTTATTGTGTTTCCATAAATGAATGAATCTCGTTATGAATGGATGAAACTGTGAATGTTAGCATAAGTTTCAATTGTTTCTCTTCTATTGAGTGAGTGCAAGGTGTGCACACCGAACGAAAGGAGTGAGTTGACATAATCTGTTTTGATTCCGAAGCTCATAAGAGATAGCACGAAACTTTCCCTTTGCAAGGAGTTAAAAGCGACTGCTGCAAGGTGTGCATAGTCACCCGCAAGAACCAAGTCTTGCGTAAGAATCTACTGCAAGGAGTGCACAGATCCAGAATTTGGATAAGCGTCGAAGGGAATCCCTAAGAGTCAAAGGAGCAAAAGGTGAGAAAGATTAGAATGGATAAAGCCTTCCAGAAACGCAGACGAGGTCTAAGAGACAAACTCGTCGGAGGAACAAAGGTCAAAGCCTTTGAATACCTAGAAAATATTCTAAGTAAGAAGAATTAACCAACTCAAGAGGAGGAGTGATAGTGACCGTCAAATTGAGCACGGTGAAGTATCTGGACCGTCGAATTGAGCACAAAGGGAACTGTTCTCCCAAAATCGCGAAACGCAAACTTGTGACTTGTGAAGAAGGGATCAGGGCCATCAAATCACGGAGAGTAAGGACTGTTGATATGAAGAAAGAAGAATTCATTAAGTCAGAAGTCAGAAGGAAGAAGGGAAGTGTTCTCCCAAAATCACAAAACACCGTCAGATCACGGAGAGTGTGGACCGTCAATCTGGGGTGAACATAATTCGTGAAGTCGGAAGTCGGAAGGAAGGAGGGTGTTTCTCTCAAAAATTCTAAAACATGAAATACCGAAACACGAAGGAGGAAGCAAGAACGTCAGATCACAGGGATTGTGGACTATAGATCTGATGCAAGCAAAGCTCAAAGTTCAGATTTCAGAAATCGGGAGGACGAGCAAAAAAAAATTTTGGAGAAGCGAAACGTGAAATCGTGGAGCGCTCGGGAGATAGGCCCTAGGTCATAGTGAGGGGTCACATCATGGAAGATTAAGGGAGGAGCTATCACGTGTTAGGTCCCAATTTGAAATTTTGAAAATCGGAGGGTCGGAGTTGACTCACACGAGATTCCCTGACTTACGATTTCGTGAAGTGCATTTTGGTTAAGAGTGTGGTCACAACTAGTGGTCACGTGGGGGAGGCTTGCACCTGACGCTTATTCACACGGGAAGATTTTTAGAAAAGGGAACTGTGGATTTCTTTTGAGGATCCCAACAAGGAATCAAATAGCTATTCCAACTCAATTTTGTGAAGATCTGAGACCGGGAGGTCAACAGACCCTGCTAAGGTAGAGGCACTGCATAAACAAGGGAGTCCCTTCACAACTACATTGTCCTTTAATTCCCTCTCCTTACTAGTGTCGGCCTTTGTCTAGTAAGTACCAATCCCACGACCCTCTTTTTCTCTAGTTTAGACTTCAGGTCTTCTCTTCTCTAGCATGACCATTCATTTCCTGGGCATACTTCCCAGTTCTTTCCTTATCCTCAAATATTCCTTATGTAGATTCATATGCTACCACATAGGAATTTTCTTTTGCTACATTAATTTCCTCTCATTCCAGTAGTTCGTTCCTTCCTGGAACCAAAAATATTTCCATCGAACTCTACACTCTGTTTTTTTCCTTTACATGTTGCTTATCTAGCTAGCACCCTTTCCCTTCATATCCCCTTCTAAGAACCAAACTCTCCTCGAGTTATTTCTTTTGTCCCAATGTTTACACACCATGGTTTCTCTATCTCTGTGTGCTCTCTGAGACTAGATCTCTCTTTTAAATTATTCTCTCTGTCTCTTGCACGCACCGGTGCCTTCTCTTGCATGCTCTCCCCCATAAAGGTTCTCTCCTTCTCTCCTTTCTTCTGCCAGAAGGATATGTAGATTCAACATGGTTCATATTGGAAAGTGTGACATGGTACTTGGTGGTACCCTTGGTTGATAATTTATTGTTTCCTATCCAGGTCTTCCCATACTTCCATTCATTGAGGTGGTTGGTTGTTCAACTACCATCCCCTCTTTCATTAACTATTTTCCTTCAGCTGCAAACTAGAATATTGACTATTTCCTCCACATCACTCATCAAGGTGGCTTGGGGTATTTATACATAATCTCCTTTCCTTCCCCCTCACTAATCCCTCTCGCGGTATCATGGGTAGTAATTTCAAGGCTTCACCCCAAATTTAGCTGGTTGGCATTTTCCATTTGAACATTAGTACAATTATAATGTTTATATGCCATGGCATGAAAATCATTAAACATGATTAATTACATATTGGGTGAAAAAAAGGTATTACAATAATTATTTTTATATGGCCAATCCTTTCAACATCGATTCTAAACCAGATGGTATAGATGTAGAGTTGGATGAAGAAGAGGATGATGAATGATATTGCAGAAATGTTTAAATGCAAGAGGTATGTGATTATATTTTTATATCATTTATTCTCTTTAAAGTATTTACTTATATGGGTTAATGATCATCATCGTCCTTGTCGTCATTTTCATCGTCATAATCAACTTTGTCATCCTCCTCCTCCTCATCGTCATCGTCATCACTATCATGATTTTCATCATCGTGTTTTCATCTTCGGCATCATCATCATGATCATCATCTTTGTCGATAAGGTTAAGGGTTGTAATGGTTAGGTATTTATAACAATAGGGATTATAGAGTTAAGGGTTCCCAAGGTTTATAATAATTAGGCATTAGAGGTTATGAAGTTTACCGTTTATAATGGTTGTAGTATTATGGTTAGGTTTTATATTAGATATGGAATATATTGATCAAGTGTTAGGGACTATAGGTGTTATTTATATTAGAGGGGAAGTGTTTTAGAGGATATGGGTTGTAACTATTATAATATATATTAATTATATAACATGTAATAGTTTATTAAATGTGTTATATATCAGTTATATAATATATTATATGTATTATATAAATTACCAAATGAAAAAACGTACGCCAAACAAAAACCCTCACCTCACTGCATTCAAGCTCCCGACAGTAGTAAATAACAAATTATGACCCCAACCCTAACTGCAAGATACAAGAGAGGACCAACAAAGAGAAACAACCCTACCCAACAAAGCGATAGTGGAGGCCCTAGCTCGAGCGATAGAGGAGACCCCACCTAGACTAGCAATGCTGCCAAAATCGATAATTTTTTCTAACCCTTTAAAAGCCCAAATCTTTAGGCAAGTTGAATATGAGGCAAAACTTTTTCTAGGTCTATAGGTTGAAAAATCTAACATGCTCAAGGAAAATAATTTTTTTAATTGGTGAAAATATGAGTTCTAGGAAAGTCCAAAATTGCATTGACAACCCCATGAATTCAACTTATACAGACAATATAGTTTGGCAATTTCGTCTGTAGAGAACAAATCACGACATTCTAAGAGAACAACTATGGGTGTTTTGACACATCTAGGGGCTGCAAGTGACTACTTCATGGGAGTGTCTTCATTCCTCATGTAAATTGTAAAAATCATTTACATAGGATATGAATGATTGTACATAGCTAGCCATGGGTTTCCCAAGGCTCTTTTACCTATGAATTAATTACAAATATTGGTAGTATAAAACCTATGAATATTTGTTATCCTGCAAATATGCAATAAGAAGATGAACATGTCAGCAAGGTAACTATAGGAAATCTAACCCTCTCATTGTGAAATGCCTCTTTGTTCATGCTGGTGATTTTCTAGCCATTGGGGGTTGTCCCTAAGATGCTTGTACTGTTATTTCTGCATGTAAATATGCATATAAACTTGGGATAATTTAACATGGTAAGCTTCCCTCAGGTACCCAACAGGTAAAAATTATAAATAAAATTGCATAAAGTGGGATTAGTTTCTTTAATTTGAATTTTAACAGCAAAAGGGAAATGACTGAGAGAGAATATGCACTTTGAGTGAAAGAGAATTTCAAAATAAATACATCAGAAAGAGAATATGTGAATTTAGTTAAAGATATTCAAAACTAGTGCATAAAAGTAACAAGACAATCCCTCTCACATGATTTCTCTGAGGAAGCAACTATGGAATCCAAAGAGCTAGAAAAATGCATAGTCAAATCCATATGATATATTAAAGAATACATAATACACCAAGGGCTCACCTGTCAATCTCTGGCAAATAATAATGGAAGTGTTGTCAAGTCTAAAATGATGGAATATAGTGGTGAAGAGATCCTAAAACGTGTTTCAACAATTTTTATATCATGTGTTACAACAATTGTTTCAGCATGTGTTGCAACAACTATTTCAGCACAACATAAACATGTTACAACAATAGGAAATTAGATTAAACATGAGACATATATGATAATTATATTAAAATAATATGAAATATATGTTGTGGAATTTCCCAACAACAGTAAGGGGTACTCCCCGGTGCACGGTTCCAATTAGACTATGCATTGTTTGGTTTAGGAGACCCATGTGGACTATTGCCCAACTTCCATTACTAGTTGTGAGGGTGAAAAGGTGGATGGATATGAGAATGAAAGATGTAGATGAAGACTATGTAAATGCATAAAAATAAATCTAAACTACTTCTAACCTATCATATCCTAGATAGGAGCGAATTATAGTAACTGGATGAGTTGAAATGAAACTAAACTCTACAAAACGCATCAATCAGATAGTTGTCATGAAGTTGAAAAGTTAGATAACACATGCATACAAATTTATAACCAAAAAAGTCTAAGTCATATTTCTTCATACATAAACGAATCATATGCTTGGGACATTAAGTGTAAGAAAGAATAACAAAGATGAAAAAATAACATTTATTGCATCAAAAATATATATAATTAAAGCATGTTCGTACATCCCATGTCACGATTGATACTTCACCCTGTATATGTCTTTTGTTTTGACATTCAATCCCTATAGCCCTGAATGTTTAAAATAAAAGTTTCACTGTAACCAAATACCCTTGCATGTTGATGGAATAAATCCCACATGGATTGTGAACTCACAAGGACTAAGAATATGTAGTTCACTCTGACATGTAGTTATCAAAACTCTGGCTCCTAGAAAGTAGGAGAAATACTTTAAATAGAAAGTCCTTATAATATGATGAAACTAATTGTGTACACGGTGCTAAACCATGTGAAGCATTTGATGTATTGTATATGGAAGTTGCAATACTTCTAGTTAGCATGATGAAAAATATATCTGTTGTTGCCACCAAAATGGTTGTGACCTTGTCATAATTGAGAAAAATTCCATTGATGCACTTTCACTCTTTGGATG
The DNA here is from genome assembly GCA_000966675.3 of Picea glauca. Classification (NCBI taxonomy): domain Eukaryota; kingdom Viridiplantae; phylum Streptophyta; class Pinopsida; order Pinales; family Pinaceae; genus Picea; species Picea glauca. The sequence continues at coordinate 382,736 of JZKD02S0646450.1, read as the reverse complement.
TTGACAACTTTCTACAAAGAGTGTCAGTCATGGGATTTAAAAACTAAGAATATAAGTTGATGGATACATTTTAATTAAGGGTAAAGTTATATACGATGTTTCTAATGATGAGCTAAGTTTTAGAATGAGCAAGGAATCCATGGTGCAACTATTGTCTATTTGCTAACTAATTTTTCTCATTCGATGGAGTTTAGGTACAACTGAACAAGTACTTGTTAGACCTATCATTCTCAAGTGAGGGAATTTATGGAGGGAGGGGGGAAAGTGTTACATCCAACACATCTAATACGTCGAGATCAACTAGAGGTGAAAAGGTTAGAAGAAAATTCCTTAGACGCATGGAATTCTTTCTTGCTGAAGGAGGTTCATGCTCTTATGACAATGAGAGCATAGGTGACATTGAGGTTCCTTTGAGGTATAAACATCTAGTGAGACAATGGGTACCCAATTAACTTCCTCAGTTGGACACTGACTTATGTGTCAATGAGAGGATGTATCACATTTCTCCATTGTTCATACATGGTCTGGGTATATTCTCCATGAATGGAATAAAGGTGAAAGATGTAGGACTTGTTGAGTTGATGGAGTACATGAGACCATGCTACAACTATGGATATTGGTTGAAATTGGTCTGAGATATGCCAAGTATGTGTAGATATGAAATACTTTCAAATTATATACAGCTAAAAGACAACGATCATAATAAAGGAGCGACAATTATATTGATGGAAGACCAAAGACATCGAGGAATATTGCAAGGCTTATTAACAATACAAGACCCAAGACAACAAGAAAGAAACCCAATTGTATATTTGAGGGGCGTGAAGAAAATCAGATATTCGTATGTGCAGTGAAAACAATAGCTACATAAGAAGAGTTGTTGGTCGATTACGATTTGAATTGAATCGATGGAGGAATTGTTGTTATCGGGGTAAATATGTTCTACTAGTATACCAAACCTATAACTAATGTTTAAATTTTTATATATTTAACATATTTTTTAATAGCTCATGCTTCTTAGATTATTTTCTAACATTCTAAAATTTCATGCATCTTATAATGTGGCAAGGTGATCGTGGGAAGGCACTACCTCGCTCGCAACATGTATAACTGTGATTTACATATAAATTCTTGATGGCAATAATTGAATTAACATTTTTATTTGTTGATGTAGACGAGCACATTGTCAGAGCATGATGATGTGTGGGATGAAATATATGATTCCATCAACCCAATGGAAACAATTTGAAAGGTCTTGAGAAAGATAAATAGAGAATTCATTGAATTGGCTAGGTGTAAGCCAATTATAGAGGAGGACAAAGAAAGGATGAAAATTTTAAGGCAAGATATTGAACAATTTGTAGTAAGCACAATTTTGTCTGATATCGTTATATGAGAAATACTCAAACACTTTCTTTCTATATGAATTTTGTGATCTGATAGGACATTATGATCATGGGGACATTGCTAGTAACAATGATGCACAAACCCCACAATGTCCTAGCATGAACCAAATACTCACGAGGCTATTTGCCTCTCCATTTGTTGCTCAGAGGAATAAAAATTCTGCGGCCCATGAGATTCCCCCACCACACACGCTAGATTGTGCATGTGATGGTCTACAGAGAAAATCTCATGAGGATATTGGTTATGCGCTGCTAGAGTATTTTTTATCCTGGAGCATCACGTGTTCAAATCTTGGTAACACTCTCCATCAAATTTTTGGTGGACGATAACTTGGTTTCCTTGAAGATACAATAAATCCCAGGTATTTTGGAATATCTTAAATAGTTCCCACCATTTGATTGAAACCTACATCTTTCATATTATTTTAATCTAATTATCATATTGTTTTGCAGGAAACAATGTTTTTTATAGGACCTTGCATGACAAGGCTTTAGATATTTTTGGGACCACCATTTGTAGACGGTGGAATTCCCAAAATAAATATTTGAAAAGCAATCTTATAAACCATATGGTCGGCGTGTTTGGTGATTCTTTCAACAAGTCCGAAATCACCTCAAGTGTCGATACATATTTAAAATATGTCAAAGATCAATATAGGGTTCAATTGAAAAAGAACCATAAGTATGAACGTCCTCTGGCCATTCCTGAGAGGGAATGGAAGAATATACATGACAACACAAAGGAGAGTGCATTGAGTCAAAAAGGGAAGACATGACCTGGTCCTGGAAGGTAATATATGATATTTTGAATTGAATATGATGAATTTTCTTTACTTCTACAAAACAAATAGCTATATCTTATAACATACTTGCAACTTTTCATAGGATCCCAAACACATCAAAAGAAACCAAACCAAGATAGAAAAATATGGGAAACACAAACTTAGCCAAGGTGGTTACCCGATATTAAAAGCTTGAATTGTAAGTACCAAATACTTTATTCATATTATACATATCATCATGCAAATTTAATCTAATTGTAGCCAATAAGAAAAAATATTGATCTTATGCCATGCAATGCAGAGGGATACATTCAATAGTGCCACCATCGAAGAAGACTTGATGCTCGACTTTCAAGCAGTGGTGGAAATTTGACAAAGGAAGGGGAAAACACAATATGACCCTTCAAATGAGTTGGTAAATAAAATGAAAAGATTGTTGTTGTTGATTACTTGTCAAATATATTGATGATCGATTTAACACATCAATTAATGTGTCTATTTGTTTTAAGCAATCAAGAAACATTGTTTCATTCGACGGTGGTGGAAAACAACCCCATTATTCTAGTGGTTTGTAGATCCATCATGGTCGAAGGGTCTTAAGTCAGCAGACCAATCGAAAGAGAGGACAACGGACTAGTCGACTCGAAAGTCGACAGTCTAGTCGAAACATGAACACAATTTGACTATATAGTTGAAGGGGTGAAATATGGAACAAGAGGTGTTAGAGACACCAACAAAGGGATCATCATGCAACAATCTAGAGAAGGCATTTGTAACATCACCATTTTTTGACATTATTATGTTAGAGAGTGTTATGCCTACTAGAGTAGCTAGATGGGGGTGACAATGAGTTCAAGAGTTATTGAGGGGTTTTATTGGGCCCGACTTGTATCATTCAAATTATTTCATCATCATGATCCATTTTGCACAACTTGGATTTGGTTCCATTACAGTCCGACGATTTTTGTAATTTTGAGTTATTATGGGTCATATTTTAATTAATTTCACTAAGAAGGTCATTTTGGGCATAATACTTGAATAAACCTCTTAGTGTAATATCTCATCATAATTAGGAGGAAGATCACTACATCATTAGATTATGAGAAGCGATTTTCAGTGGCCAAATAAGCCATAGGGACAAATAAATCACTTTTTAGAGGCAATAAGGCTAATTAATTAATAAAGTGATTTAATTAAGGAATAATCAAAATAAAGTAAAAGTCACTAGGAGAGAAAAGGTGAACAAGGGGGATAAAATAGAGATAGGGGCATTTATTCTCTCATTATGTTAATTTTATCATTTTGATGGTTGACTTCTTTCTAGAGAGCCCATGATATTTGGGGGTTTTGAGGGTTTTGACTGAACAAACCCTAGAGATCAGATTGGTGGTGAACGATCCCACCTTTCCTGATCCAATATTGTCCAATGAGGTGAAAGATTCCTCCCTCACCATTCTACATCAGTTATTGTTCAGTTACAGGAGCACTGGAGAAAGCATGGTGCAATTTTGGAGTGTTTTTGTAGAGTTCGGACACATTGTTCTTGAGAGAGGAGTTCGTGGAGGGTTGTAGACTCTAGATATAAGAGATATATCACTTATGAGGTGCTATTTATCACCCGGATGCCTTTTTTATTCAATTATTGAGTGGTTTCTTTATCCCATTCACTCTACCATTCAGGAGAACGAGTTTTCTCTTGAGGAGGGTACAATGTCCATTGGGGATCTTGTGTTTTGGAGGGAAATACCTTTCCCAATAGCCTGGATCTTTGGCATAGGGGTTTCTAAATCCCCTATATATCTTTTGGCAATTGGTTTTAGTGACTTAGAGGCCATATTATTGGAGTCCAAATTATTGGCTCGCTTCAGCTAGTGAGGGCACATTTGTTCATAGAGACATTGTTGTTTGGAGGTCTTCCAATTGAGATACTGCTAAAATATTACTCATATCTTCTTTCCATCACCATATCTATATTCTCACATATTTTTTCATAGGTTTGAGGCCATCAGAGAGGAGGCCATACTTTCCTTGGCCTATTCCATCCAGGAAGTGTGCATTGTGAGAGAGAGGGCATCACCTACAATAATGGGTAACAGTTGGACTTCAGTGTTACTTGGAATTCAACTTGGAGAGGCTTTTGGAAAACTAGATCTTCATCTCTATATTGTATCTTGGAGGCATAATGAGACACACACTATATTCTATTATATGTATTCCAGATCTGCTCCATTATGTATGAGGTTAGCTATTGTTATAAATAAATCCAGATCTGAGGTATTTGTGGCTATTTCTTGTGTTACTTGTATTTAATCTTGTTGATTATATTCCATTGCTATATATACATCCTTTACTTGCTACAAAAACACAATAAAACCATAATATTAAACCCTAACGCAACTCAAGAAGACAAATCTGCAAAGTGTTTGACGAAACACCACAACCAGAAAACACATAAAAACCTCCATGTTCCAAGCAAATATGTTTGGGAACGTTACTATGGTATCAGAGCAAATTTCCTTTGCCATCTTTTGATATACATTGATGATCTAGAGGAGAGATGGATTTTGTGGATTTTGTAGAATATAACATATATTTTAATGAGGAATATTACGCCCTTAGTGGGGCATTCAGGGCTCAAGTAACATTCCAATAGTTTGTATCCATAAAAAATCCTAGGTGGAGGAAAGATGAGGTTACACATTAGGCCAAAAAAATGGAATAAATCCATTATTGGAGCATCATAGCAGAGGAAAATAGAGCCAAAGAAGTCAAGGAGGTAAATACATCACTACCAGCTAGTAGATGGAGGGAAGCACATATTGAGCCTACACCCATTAGGTTTATGGAACTTTGCTACAGTTTCAAAGTGACTTGGGAGCCACATCACAAAAGAAGGGGTAAAGGGAAGGTGTAGATTGTTGAGGTGCACTACGATAGTGAGGATGAGGAGATGCATGAGGATGCAACCATAGATGCCTATTTAGAGCATTCTAATGAGGCTAGTGACTCCTACGCATCTGATGGAAAGTTGTATGGACATGATGATAGTGCATGTTCCTTAGCTTCCCTATCAGACAATGTTGAGGACTCAATACTTCATCATAGTGGTGACACTTGTGGGGATTCATATGTGTTAGCACCTGGTATGAGGTCATGCATGGGGGATACTATTCCTCCCATGGATTTGAGCATGACATAATCCTTACCTTCTCATATATTTATGATAGACATGAAACAAAAGGATATCAATAGAATTCCAGAGGTGGTAGAGGAGCCTTGTGTAGCCTTTGAACACAAGGGACATATGGATCTACAGGCCCAGGAGGAGAGTCATGGCTTGGAGTCAATTGAATATATACATGCGTATCAATATGAGGAGAGTGAGTAACCTCTTTGGGGGAGTCTATTTTTATATGAGTTTGTGGAGACTAACAATTTGATGGGATACTCACTTCTAGGACCAGTCTACAGTGATGAGGATGCACTCCTTATTGGTCGGCATGACCATATCTCATGTCAAGACACATATGTATGGGATCCAGGTGGAGATGAAATTATCAGAGTGAGCACACAGGAAGATACAATGTCCCATACAAGATACCGTGCGATTCAGATGGGGGTAGCACTTGGTGATGATGTGTGGTGGCATACAAGAGGAATCAATAGAATAGTGGACAGTGAGAAGTTCAGTGCCTTATCTTTTGAGGTGTGTTTTTTTGGGGATTCCATTATTGACACTAGCAGTGAGAGGCATGAGGTAGCACCTCAACAGGATTGTGATTAGGAGTCACGACACTTGACATGACAATTGAGAGTCAGTGAGGAAATGATCATGGAAGCCACTAAATTCATTGATGATATGCATGCATTGGTGGAAGATTATTGTTGGAGGGCCTCGATGACACATGATAGTTCAGATGGGGGCCTTTCCATTGATGACTTCCATACACTCAGGGAGAAAGTGATTGTGATGAGGGTCGGCTACAAAAAGTTGTTGATGGATAGATATTGCCTATTGGAGGTTGGCGAGATGTACCATAGGGCATTGAGGGAGAAGGATATTGAGGTGTACTAACTCATTCATGAGTTGGAGAGAACACGGGGATTCTTTGAAGGTGTTGTTGGGCACTTTAATTGTCTAAATGAATAGAAAATTAAGGTGTTCAATATAAATTGTCAACCCAGGGAAGTCTGTTGTTTCAAGATAATTGTGCACAGTCTATGCTAGATTATGGAAACAACACTAATATAATTGTAGTAGGGAAAAATAAACAAAAATTATCACTAACACAATTATGCTGATACAATTGGAGTTCTACATAATTGAAATCATAGTTGAAATCTAAACTGATGAGTGTATAAGAATCCCGGATTACCTACTCTAATCTAACTTTCTATTTTACTTTTGCAGGAAGAAGTTCTCTACTAATTGCAGAAAGAAATCTACTTATTGCAAGAAAGTAATTCATGCTTTTATTTTCTTTTACTTGAAAACAAGATTTTAATCTAATGCAGAAAAAGGGAAAGAAGTTCTCCAACAGTGTTCAACAATCGACTTTTAATTCTCATGAGACAGATTTATGCGCATCTAACATGAAGGAACTAGATTGTAACAACAACTACATTCTAGAATTATTTAATAGATAAATAATTGACATTAAAACAACTATTCTGGAATTCAAAATAGAGGGGAATCTGTGAGGAAGGTGGGCCCTTTCCTTCTCATTGAATCCTCTCAAATAAATAGGCTACAGTCTGCTAAAGAAATTCAATCTACTCTTTTATTGATTTGCCAAAATGTTCGTGTACAATAAGATTTACTTTACTTCACTTTCTCACCGTAACAAATCCATCCCTCTGATTACAAAAGCTATGCTATTTAAAGTCAGAGTCATTTAGTTAAATCAAAATCAAAACAGCCTTGAGAATCCCCGATTCTCAAGCTGTTCATATGATATCATTAATACAAGATCTAGAACTAATCTTGTAAGTTAAAACATGTAACAGTAGGTGTAACAGATTTCAGGATCGGTGGCATTTGTTGCAGCAGTCATGTAACAATAGAATTGGTGGCACCTTCTGCAACAGTCGTGTAACAGCTTCCAGGATTGGTGCATAGCTGTAACAACTTCTAAGATTGGTGCATAGTTGTAACAACTTCCAAGATTGGCGCATAGCTGTAACAAATTCCAAGATTGGCGCATAGCTGTAACAATTGGTGTAACAACAATGACCATTCTTTAAGACTTGGTTGTTCTATACATTTCGATCATTAGTTGAATCATTTTATGGGTAAAACATGTGAACATTACCAATCAAACATGCTAATTAAATTAAAATATAAAAGCAAGATAAATGATTCATACCTTGGGAAAAAAAGGTCTTAGCACGCATTATAGTAGGCATTAGCTTAGAGATGATAAGGTTGAATAGGAAAAAGATGTGATGAAAAAGGGACATTTCTGGGTCCTAACATGCCCCCCAACTGAAGACATTTCATTTCCTCATGCAAAACACATTCAAACCTTACTTTGTAGCTGAATTAGGGAACTGGCTCCTCCAGTGCAAAATTGCTAAGTGCATGTATGGAAAAATGTTGTGTTAAAAAGAAAATCTGTTGTGTCAACAATCTGTTTGTGTTTCTTTGTCTTGAGGAACAGAATCAGTTTGAGTTTCTTGACTAACAACTCATGAGGGAAACAAAGGTTCTTGTTTGAAAGCTACTGGTAGACCAACAACTACCTTATGACGTTGAGATCTCCTCATTTTTGATGGTCTATGTGTAGCAGTAATTGCATGTTCAGTCTTGACTGAGAGAGTTGTTGGTCCTTTAGCAACTGACACTTTTACTATCTTATAACCTGCCTCAAAGTAAATGTTTCCACACTCAAAGCACATGAGTTCTTTATTTTTGTCCATAACAACTTTTGTCAGTGATAGGATGTCCAAGGTTATCCCTTCTCGATTCTTTTGTCGAGCAGTATCCACCTCTTGTTTCAGGGTATTTAACTCTGCTTTGAGGATTTCATTCTCTGTTATGAGTGCAATAATTTTGGAGTTTTCTGTATTCCTTATCTTTCTCTCAATTTGGGCAAATAATTGGGCAAGTGGCACATCCTCAGTATTATTTGTAACTGGTTCTTGTGGGGCAGTTATACTGTCAATAGTTGTTTCTTGTAGAACAATTGTTTCTTGTGTAATAGCTGGGTCTGTCATGATTGGTTCTTGTGGAACAGTCTCGACTTGGACAACTGGTTCTTGTGGAACAACTTCATCCTGCATGACTTGTTCTTGTATACTAGTCCCATCGTTTGTAGCTATATCTACTGGCACTGTTAGTTCACTAGAAGAGACTGATTCTTGTGTGACAGTCCCTTCATCAACCATAGAGGATAATGGATGAAGAATAGTAATAGCATGTTCCATATCTTTCCATCCAATTGCTTCTTCTGCAAACCTGGTAGACCTAGTTCTTCTTCTAGGTAAAATAGAAATGAAAGCAGAGGCTTTCTTCTTCGTTATTTGAGGAGGAACATGATGTTCTTCCTCAACCACACAAGTAGGAAATTCTGGTATACCTGTGTCTGCTATGATCTGTACATTGTTACTTGACGTATGATGCATAGAATCATCAGGCGGAGTCGATGATTCTGCTGTGATTTGAGTACATTTAGTTTGAATTGAGAGAATAATTTCTTGAAGTTCTTTGCACAAAGTAAAAACTGGTATACGTATCTCTGTAGAGTTCTTTTTCACAGCAGCGGAAGGGTTCAGAGTTGCTGCTGATGTAATTCGGTCAAGGTCTTTCCGACATTTTCCCTTGAATGGATGTTTTATTTTCTGAGATAATCCACCGACGGTGATAGTAGGGCTTGGAAGAGTTGTTGCAGCAATAGGTGGCTCTTGTGTTACTGTCGGTGCAACAACATAAGGGGTAGTCAGATTTGCTGTTGAAGTGGACCGTTCTGACCTTGTTCTCTTTCTAGGTGATCCAGATACAGGAGTAGGGGTTCTCTTTCTAGGATCAGGGGGTAGTTTTTCAATAACACCTGTCACGGCCAAGGGTTGTGACTCATGTCTTGGTCTAGTAGTTGGTTGTTCATCGTTTGGTGCGATCACAATTACAGGCTGTGTCAATTCAACTCCTTCGAGGATTGTCTGGTTGGTGCTAGGATGGTCACGGGTTGTGCATTTACTTCTCTCGGTCATCTTACGGGCAACGACAGTAAGGGTTTGGCCTATTGTTACAGCCAAGGGCAGAGACTCGGGAAGAGGTCCAATCATATCTGCAGGTATAGAATGTGGGTGGTTTGCTACAACAGGTAATGGGTTATTGGAAATTCCCATACCTTTGTGAATTAATAGTTTGATGAGTCTGTGATTAGAAAGGCAGTTCTTGGGGTTCTTGGATTTTTTTACAAAATGAGCCATGTTATTCAATGAATGGAGGAGAAAATAAGGAATGTTTATGAATTTCTGATGTCGTAGATGTGATAATAAGATGAAATCAAAAAAATAAACAACTTGGTACCTACCTTCGCAGGTAATGTACCTTTTGACAAACTCTGAAACTTTCCCCCATGGATCTGGTAAGGAATTGACATCCGCACCTCTGCCTTTTGTCTGAACTTGCTCATTGTCAATGAGGAAACCCTTCTGAGCATCCAGAAGATGTGTTTTTCTGTTAAACCATCGGTCTCCTGTTGTTGGCAACCCTGTCAGAGCATCAATGCTTTCTTCTGACACTGGAATCCTTACCCCATTCACCATTGAATATCCTTCAGTGAGATTTTGACTAAAATTCAATACCTCATCTTCATTAAACCCCTTCAGCTTCTTAAAATACGATATCCAACTGGCCTAGAGAAATATTTGGTAGGCCTCTGGGTGTAACAACAAAGTGTCCAAATTTGTGGGTTCATACCTCACAACTGATCCTCCCATGATGTTGCTTGAAAGTCTAACATGCACATAGGAGGAGAAACTAACACCTAAACAAAAAATGTAGCAGGTTCGAATGTGGTTTGCATATAGAATACAGTGTCTCAGCAAAAAAAAGTGTGGTCGAAAAGGTGGTGGAGGTGAGTATTAAATACGGCTTGGACGGCTAGATTTGCATTTCCCCCCCAACTAATCGGATTGTCTCCAGGTGCATCGATTTAGCAAAAGTGGTGAGAAAATAGAAAAGTGTGCTTTTATATCTTCATTACTTTAACACGTAGGATTAGTCATGTACCTCATATCTTACCGCACATAACGGTCTGTCGGAGTAATCAAACTATCCAACTGCCATCTGAGTTACATGGAATAGCTAACATGATGAAGGCTAGTGTGAGAAATGATGATATGACAACTGGAGCAGAGATGGAGTCCTTTCTCTAGTTGATCAGTTGGAAATCGCCGGATGTGAAGTCAAGTAATGATGAAGCATCACTTTCGGACAGAGAAAGCGGAAAAAGATAGATGCGGTATTAACAAATCAACGGTGTTGTAGCATGGAAAGATTGTAGAGATGGAGTAATAGCATTGGCAGAAATGTGAAAAAGAAAGAGTGAAGTGGAAAGAAATAATAACAGCGATCAGTGTATCAATAGGTACTTCAGCCAGAATGGAAAAGGTAGGTGTAACAACAAATGAGATGGCCGGAAAAGAAAATGGTGTAACCACGTGAAAAGCAAACATTGTGTAACAGTAGGGAATTTGGCCAACTTATTGGAAATGGGTGTAACAGCAGGAAAATCGGCCAATTTATCAGAGATCGGTGTAACAGCAGGAAAATCGATCAATTGATCAGAAAAGAGTGTAACAGTATCGAAAGTGGCCAATTTATCAGAAATGGGTGTAACAACAAGAAATCGGCCAATTTATAGGAAATGGGTGTAATAGCATGGAAATCGACCAATTTATCGGAAATGGGTGTAATAGCAGGAAATCGACCAATTTATTGAAAATGGGTGTAACAACATGGAAATCGACCAATTTATCGGAAATGGGTGTAACAACAGGAAAATCGGCCAATTTATCAGAAATGGGTGTAACAGCATGGAAATAGGTCGAATGTTGCATCACTTAGTTTTTAGGAAGTTTTTCAAATTCCATAAACTAATATTTTGACTCCTCTTTTTTTTTTGTACTCAACCTTGATGTTCATCAATTCACCTGCACACACATAACTGCCTGATACACTTCAAGGTTGAATTTATTAGCATAGTAAAAAAAATCAAACAAAAACAGAGAAATTCAAATTTTGCTGAGTTTATTTATATACAAGGTATGAGAAAAATAAGTCCTAAGGTTCATAAGGGGAAGGAGCAAGCTCCTTTCCTTTTAAGAATTGATAACATGTATCGACTGCACTTCTAGATTTGAATTCTGCCTTGGACAGTGGATGCTGATACAGGCGCAAGCGATGACCATTTGCATGTAACTGTGTATTGGATCCATCAATAGTGATCAATTTGACTATCCTGTTGGGAAAAATAGTGTCTACCTCATAAGGTCCTAGCCATCGTGTACGCAAATTACCCTGGAATTCTTTAAAGCGCGAATCATATGACAGACCCCAATCTCCTTTTTGGAATAATTTCTTCTTGATGACTTGGTCATGCCATTTTGTTCTCTGTTGTTGAATCATTGAGGTTTGATGAATAGAATCCAAACACTTTTCATCAAGCTCATTGAGCTGCTGCAGTCTGGCCTTATGTGTCATATTCAAGGAAAGATTGACTATTGATGCAGTTCTTAAGGTTTTGATTTCGAATTCAATGGGAAAAACAGGGCTTTTCCATATACCAGCTCATAAGGAGAAAAACCAGTCGTGTTTCTCCAAGTAGTTGGGTAAGACAATAGAGCTTCATGCAATCTATCTTTCCAATCCTGACGATCTCTCACTGTTTTGGTAAGAATGGATTCGATAACTTTGTTGGTACTTTCCACCTGGCCATTGCCTTGTGGATGGTATGGAGAAGCTATTATATGTAAAACATGATATTTACGCAGTAGGGCTTCAAGTTTATGTGATGTGAAAGGGGGTCCTCCATCAGTTACTAATTCTCTGGGAACTCCAAACCTAACAAATATATCTTCAAACAATAATGCTAAGATAGATTCTTCTGAGGCCCTAATGAGTGCTTTCGCCTCGACCCACTTGGTCATGTAATCTGTACAGACCAATATATAGACTTTTTTATTAGAAGGTGGGTTAATGGGCCCTATGAAATCCATGGCCCATCTCTCAAAAGGCTCTAACACTACCTGAGGATGGAGAGGCATCTCATCCCTATGATTTGGTTGACCAATTCGTTGGCAACTTTCACAAGTTTGAATGTATTTCTTGGCATCTTGAAATATGGTGGGCCAAAAATAGCCCATCCTTAAATTTTTATGCTTGGTCCTTTTATCAGCAAAATGACCCCCACAAGGGCCATCATGGCAAGCTTTCAGCAGATCATACACTTCATCATCCCTTACACATCTCTTGATTTCTTGATCCAGGCCTGTGTAGAAAAGGTATCCTCCTATCCAACTATACCGAGCACTCTTCTGAATAATCTTCCTTATTTCTCGAAGAGATAAATGGGGAGGTACCTTCCCCGCAACCAAATAATTAGCAATGTCTGCATACCAAGGTGAGTGAGAAGATAATGCAAACAAATGTTCATCTAGAAAGGAATCATCAACAAGTAAATTATCATCATTTATATGTAATCTTGAGAGAAAATCAGCAACCACATTTTATTTTCCTGGTCTATCTACTATAGTGATGTCAAATTCTTGTAGTAGTAACAACCATCTTGTTACTCGGGCATTAGTAATAGGTTTATTCATCAGATATTTAATTGTTGTATGATCAATATGAATAAAAGTAGGATAACCAGTGACATAATGCTTGAATTTATTGATTGCATAAACTACTGCTAAGAATTCTCTTTCAATAACTGTATAATTTAATTCAGCAGGAGCCATGTTCTTGCTAATATAGTAGATAACATAGGGCTCTTTGTCTTCCCGTTTCCCTAGTACTACACCAATTTCATATCTAAGGCATCTGAAGAAATGTGAAACAACAGAGCCCAATTGAGCCCTCTCAAAATGGGAGATGTGGACAATTTCGTGTTTTAGATCTGTAAAAGATAATTCACAGTTGTCAATCCAACGAAAGTCAACATCTTTTGTTAATAGAAAAAACAAGGGGGAAGCAAGTTTGGATTTTTTTTTAATGAATCTCCTGTAATAGCCAGCATGCCCTAAAAAACTTCTTACCTCTTTTTGAGTTGACGGAGTTGGAATGTCCAAAATTACCTGGATTTTGGTTGGGTCTACCTGAATTTCTGCATAAGAAATGAAGTGTCCCAGCACTACACCCTCGCTCATCATCATATGGCACTTTTCTGTACTTAAAGAAAGATGAGACTGTATACATATTTTGAGCACTTTTTCCAAATTAGTCAAAGCTTCATTGAAATCAATGCCATAAGGTGTAAATTCATCCATGAATATCTCCATACAGTCATTCACCATATTAGAAAAAATACCAATTACAGCTCTCTGGAAAGTGGCTGGTGCATTACACAAGCCAAGTGGGAGAACCTTGTAGGCAAATGTACCCCAAGGGATGGTAAAGGTGGTCTTATCTTGGTCCTTTGGAGCAATTTTTATTTGGTTATAGACACTGAATCCATCTAAGAAAGAGAAAAACTTTTTCCCAGCTAGGTTGTCGAGAATCTGATCAATAAATGGCAGAGGGAAATGATCCTTCTGCATGGCCTTATTTAGGGATCTATAGTCTACACACACTCTCCAATTTCCATTCTTTTTAGGAACAATAACCAATGGTGAGACCCACTCATTGTCTGATATAGGGTAAATGAAATCAACATTGAGAAGTTTCTGGAGTTCCTCCTTAACAATTTATTTAAGGTTTGGGTTCATCCTCCTTTGGCGTTGGAAATTGGGTCGACATTATTCTTTAATGTATATATGGTGGGTGCATAGTTCAAAGGAAATTCCTTTCATATCCATGTAATCCCAGGAAAATTATTCTTTATGTTCAATCAATAATTTCATCAATCGGTGAGTTTCAGCAGTGTATAGATCGGGATTGATGTTCAAGGTTTTTCCAGGTTCAATTTCTACAACGATGCTCTTAGAACTGACTTTAGGAAATAATTCAGTTGTTTCATCATCTGATGTTATAATGTTTGTTGTTACAGCTGAATCATTTTGATTTTCAGTGGTTTCTGAGAACATTTTTGAGCTCATCTCTTCCTGGGTGATGGGGTCAAAGACTCTAATCAATCGATGGTGCATGTTCCGTGTAACAACAGAAGAGTCAAAGATAAAGTGGTTGATTAATTCATCCTCTGTCTCTTCTTTGAAACTCAGGGATTTTCCTATGGTTAGCACAGGCAGAGCACTTTCATCCTCAGTGTCGATCCATAAAGAATTTTTAGGTTCTGCACTAGGTGTAGCATGACAATACAGGGTCAGTTTTTTTGTGTGATAACCATCAGAGATGGTCATGGAACCGGATCTACAACCAATGAAATCATCAACTATAGCTAACCATGGTATTCCTAGAATTAGAGGGTGGCCCCCTAGATGGTTTTTGGGTTGCAAAATGACAAAATCAACAGGATACTCCCATGAATCCAATGAAATGACTAAATCATCAATTACTCCTTCTGGTATGATGGTAGAACGATCAACTAATTCGAGAATAGTAGGAGTAGGTTAGACTTGTGTTGTGAGTTGTAGCAATTGTGTAGTTTCTATTGGCATGATGTTAATTGTCGCCCCTAAGTCGACTAGAACATCGGGAATAGATGTCTGTCCAATTTTGACAGTGACTGTAGGGTTTCCTGGGTTGCCATATTTAATAGGTGGGGTTTTTCCTAACATCAGTTCAGACAAATCCCCCAGTACATGCACTGTGAGGGGGTCCCTTGGTTTTAGTCAAGGTTTTTTTATACAGAGATCTCTTACAATCTTGGCATAAATAGGGACATCTCTTATCACTTACAATAGTGGAATATTAACAAACAGATTTTGCAATTCTCCTAAGAGATTGAAAGATGGTAATTCCATAGGTTTTGTAATTGTCAGTCTCTCAGGGAATGGTGGGTCTGCTGACTCTATAATAGGTTGGTCAATTTCTTCTGTATCAACAGATGGTCTTTCCCCTGATTCCTTGTCTGATTCTGAAGATGGATCATCTTCAATTATTGTCTCGACTATTCTCCCCGATCTTAATTTGATTTCGTCACAAGTCATAGGAGTAATAGACAAGGCTAGCACATTGTGTATATCTATGTTCTGAACGACCTTATTATTTTGGTTTGGGTTAGGTTGCAGATGCATCTGAGGTCATAAAGGAGGATTGTTCAGTGGGGCATTGGGAGGTAACTACATTTGTTGCTGCTGGTACTGGGGTTGGAACTGTTGTTGATAGGGGTTCGGATGGTGATGGTTTTGATAACTGAGTTGTTGTTGAGGGCCTCTCCAATATGGGTTCCATTGTCCATGATGATTTTGTTGATGGGGAATAGGTAACCATGCATTGGGATCTTGATAAGGGGGTGGCATCTGATGTGGAGGGGGGGAATTCATCTGGCCATATAGTGCCTGATTGTTCCAATAATTAAGTGTTGTAGGAGAGAATTGAGAGTTCATACCTTGACCTCCTGGCTTCCATTGTCTCCTTTGTGTAACTAGATAGACATCCTATTCTTCCTCATTAGTTGTCTTAATTGATTCTTTTACTCTTGGTAGAGAGGGACATTGGTCAATAGCATGATCTAATTCACAAATAAGACAAACCTGGACACTGTTCAGCGGGCACTCCCTTGGTGGATGTTTCTTTCTGCATTTCAGACAGAAAATGCACAATGCTTGCTCTGATTCTTCTTGTTTCTTCTTGACCTGCAAAGTGTCCATTTGTGAAGCAAAAGAGTTAATCATCTCTGTTTTGAAATTTTCTAACAGATTACCTATTTCTGCTCTTGTTGCTCCTCCATTGGTTGATTTATGTACCCTTGAAAAAGTGGTATCCTTGGTAGCTGACCTATTCTTTGTAGATCCTGGAGAACATCTTTTACAGAGGTCTACAATGTCCTCATAGGATTCCTTAGATATATCTCCCTTGCCAAGCATATTCAACATATCTAAACAATCTTCTCTAACTCCTTTTAGAAAAATATTTTTCAGAATGTCCTTACTCACATCCGGATGTCCAGACCTTTGTAGATTATACTAGAGTCGTTCCACAAAAGCTTCAAGGGTCTTATCCTCCTTCTGAGACATCTTGAACAATTCCTCTCTTTGTTCTCTTGTTTGGCAGTAGTCTTGGTACTTGTTCAGGAAAAGTTGCCTCATTTGTACCCATGTTGAAATGTTCTCTCCTCCAAGGCTCATAAACCATCTTAACACATTACCCTTCAATGTAGTTGGAAACAGTTTAAGATTTTGTGCAGTGGTAGTGTAGTCATAGCTTCTACACAAAATGTCAAATTAAAATAGAAACTCATCTGGATCCTCAGTAGAAAATCCATGAAAATTTGGCAGAGCTGAGAGAGGTATGTTTTTCATAGGAGCCATCCCTTGTGTGGGAACATCATAAATAGGAAAAACCAGGGTAGAGATAGTATTTTTATTATTTACCAGATCTTTGTTGTTTTGTGGGTTCTCTTGGTGGAAATATTCTTCACTATCCCCTTGATTTTCCATATGTTCTCTTTCTCTCCACTCAATATGAAAAGCGTCCCACTCTTCTTTAGTGACTATCCGACCGTTGATCCGATAAACCACTTCTTATGGATTTTCCCTGTTTCGAGCTATACTTCCTTGATATTCAATATTCTCTAGTGTTTCTTGTTGATTTGTTGGTGACAAATCTTCAGATTCGACTTCATCTTCAGATCCAACCCTTGATGAAAATGATGTTTCAAGAAGGGGTAGTTATGATGACTGAGGATTACATCTTCTTGGAGGATTTGCAAGGTGAAAAATAGATCCTGAAGAAGAATCTTCTCTGGCTATAATCTCATCAACAAAGGTTTGTCTTCCCAGTGTAGGATTTATTCCTCCACGTCCTCTGGTACCTGTAGGGTTAGTATTTTTGGGGATACGTCCTCACGTTCCTCGATTCATGCAGACTAATCATTCCTTAAAAAAAAAAAACTAATGTGCTTACACAAATCTATAATTATCTTCCCCGGCATCGACGCCAAAATGTTGGGCACTTTAATTGTCTAAATGAATAGAAAATTAAGGTGTTCAATATAAATTGTCAACCCAGGGAAGTATGTTGTTTCAAGATAATTTTGCGTAGTCTATGCTAGATTATGGAAGCAACACTAATCTAATTGTAATAGGGAAAAAGAAACAAAAATTATCACTAACACAATTATGTTGATACAACTGGAGTTCTACAGAATTGAAATCATAGTTGAAATCTAAACCGATGAGTGTATAAGAATCCCAGATTACCTACTCTAATATAACTTTCTATTTTACTTTTGCAGGAAGAAGTTCTCTACTAATTGCAGAAAGAAATCTACTTATTGCAAGAAAGTAATTCACACTTTTATTTTCTTTTACTTGAAAACAATATTTTAATCTAATGTAGAAAAAGGGAAAGCAGTTCTCTAGCAGTGTTCAACAATTGACTTTTAATTCTCATGAGACAGATTTATACGCATCTAACAGGAAGGAACTAGACTGTAACAACTATATTCTAGAATTATTTAACAGATAAATCATTCACATTAAAACAACTATTCTGGAATTCAAAACAGAGGGGAATTTGTGAGGAAGGTGGGTCCTTTCCTTCTCACTCAATCCTCTCAAAAAAATAGGCTAGGGTCTGCTAAAGAAATTCAATCCACTCTTTTATTGATTTGCCAAAATGTTCATGTACAATAAGATTTACTTTACTTCACTTTCTCACCGTAACAAATCCGTCCTTCTGATTACAAAAGATCTTCTATTTAAACTCAGAGTCATTCAGTTAAAACAAAATCAAAACATCCTTGAGAATCCCTGATTCTCAAGCTGTTCTTATGATATCATTAATACAAGATCTAGAAATAATCTTGTAAGTTAAAACATGTAACAGTAGGTGTAACAGATTTCAGGATCGGTGGCATTTGTTGCAGCAGTTGTGTAACAGCATAATTGGTGGCACCTGTTGCAGCAGTTGTGTAATAGCTTCCAGGATTAACTTCCAAGATTGGCGCATAGCTGTAACAACTAGTGTAACAACAACGACCATTCTTTAAGACTTGGTTGTTCTATACATTTCGATCATTAGTTGAATCATTTTATGGGTAAAACATGTGAACGTTACCAATCAAACATGCTATGTAAATGAAAATATAAAAGAAAGATAAATGATTCATACCTTGGGAAAAAAATGTCTTAGCACGCATTATAGTAGGCATTAGAGATGATAAGGTTGAATAGGCAAAAGATGTGATGAAAAAGGGACATTTATGGGTCCTAACAGGTGCATAGACAACCCTTCGAGAATGAGGGTCCATATTAGAGGAGCTCCTTGATGAGACTAGTCGTGGATCCACTACATCTATCTTAGCAGAGAGCCAGATGTTTACTTTAGTGACTTCTCCAGAGGATGTTGGTGTGTTGGTAGAGGAGCACCAGTTGATGGAGGTGCATGAGGGACACCCAAGATCATTGATGGATATGGAGAGATGTGACTAGGAGATGTTGGAGGATATCTATGTGTCATAAGGACCACAATTCATGAGGGGTTCTGAGATAGTTGGTCTTACACATACACCTGGGGATTCCAAAGCTAGGGGAAGGTATGAGGACACTTTCATTAGTGTTTTAGGATTGGATGACATCCATATAGAGGTTGAACTAGCAGTACACCTTGGATACATGATGATGTAGGAGGATACAGAGGTTTTCATGAGTATACAAAGGCATATGCTGATGAGAGATAGTTCACAGGAGCATGCAGAGGTGTACAACGAGATTCAGGGGGATGCATTGGAATGCGGGGAGGAGACACACTTAATGGAGAATGGAGATTCCTCTTCCTTGCAACAGTATAAGCAACTATATGAGTGATGATAGAGGGAGAGTGATTGACCAACAATTTGTGGAGTTACACACTATTGTACTTGATGGTTGGAGTTTAGTGATGAGTACAGGCGATTATTCACCATGGGTGCCAGTGGATGAGATTTTGGTTAAGTCCTTGGGATTTACCAAAGTCTATGCTACTTTCCAGTCCTACATATAGTTTCATTTGTTTCTGTTATCCTTATCTGATACTTTCATCATAGATAGAAACATAGGGTGAGATAGACAATGGTAGGGGACATGGAGAGTTGGTAGGAAGATACCGCTTGATGGGTGTGACTATATTATATACAACATAATAGGGGTGACTCATCCGAGACAATCATATGAGGCTTGGGGAGTGATGGAGAGCATCCTCAACCTTGGGACAGAGTATGTTCCAGATATGGATACCGGTTCGGAGTCTCAACAGGATGAGGACTGGGAGAAAAGATGGATAGGTGCTTCTAATGAGATCCTTAAGATTAGTTGGCAGGAGATATGGTCGTTGTAGGCAGCATCAGGGATCTTGAGGACCATACATGATGTATCTATGGTTATACAACTTGGCCATTTAAGGAATCGTCAATGGGACATAGATAGACTCTCCTTGGGGGATCTCGATGATGATTTCATGAGACACATGAAGTCATGTTTGGAGCATGGGACTCCACAGACAACAGTGTGGATTGACAGGGAGGACAATTTTACCGATTATGGACAGGAAAACATGATTATCAACATACTTTGGCCAAAGGTTTACAGTTTTGTGGGCACCAAGATACTTGGTATGATACCTTCAGAGCTATGTGATGCAGGATTTGGTTATCTTATAGAGCGCATGAGGGTTTCAGATACTTGCATGATTGATTCTTTACATTATTGGGGGAATTTTAGAGAAATTCAAGATGAGTATGCTGTGTGGCAGGATGGATCTCCTTGGTTGAGGATCAGATATATCAACATATCATATTCTTGGTTAGCAGGGGGTTTGGATTTTACTAGAGACGATAGTTGGGAGATAGGTTTATGTGAAATATTCCTTGATGGATGGATATTGTATCTACTTGTTCCGTTGGTTGGGGGTCTTCAGGAGATTTATGGTGTCGGTATCTTACAAGAATATACTTCACAGGGAACTGCAGTTCACATTTTGATATGGTATCGAGGGATTGGAGTGCTTGGTAGTCTAGAGTTTGATGGGGTTGAGATCTGAGTAGAGTGGTTGCTTGGGGAGTTGACTGAGGATCGGGTACACACAATCATTTTACTCATCAAGAGAATTTGGGTATCATGTATGGTGAGCACTCAAAAGGGCCATGTCTTGAGGAGAGCTTACTATAGGTCACATAAGTGGATATGGGATCATGGTATCCTATACAGATTGATTCATTTATTTCTTGAGGATAAGCAATATTCTAGCAGGGAGGACTGTAATGTCCCCATTTTTGGACATTATTTTGTTACATAGTGTTATGCCTACCCGAGTAGCCAGATGTGGGTGACATTGAGTTCAAGAGTTATTGAGGGGTTTTATTGGGCCCGACTTGAATCGTTCATCATATTTCATCATCGGGATCCATTTCACACAACTTCGCTTTGGTTTCGTTGCATTCTGACGATTTCCGTAATTTTGAGTTATTATGGGTCATATTTTAATTAATTTCACTAAGAAGGTCATTTTGGTCATAATACTTGGAGAATACTCTTAGTGTAATAGCTCATTGGAATCAGGAGGAAGAGTACTACATGATCATATGATGATAAGTGACTTTCAGTGGCCAGAGAAGCCATAGGGATGAATAAATCACTTATTAGAGGAAAAAAGGCTAATTAATTAATAAAGTGATTTAATTAAGGAATAATCAAAATAAAGTAAAAGTCACTTGGAGAGAAAAGGTGAATAGAGAGGATAAAAGAGAGATAGGGGCCTTTATTCTCTCATTGTTTTGTTTATCATTTTGATGTCTGGCTTCTTGCTAGAGAGGCCATGATATTTGGGGGTTATGAGGGTTTTGAATGAGAAAACCCTAGAGATCATCTCAGTGGTGAAATATCCCACCTTTCTTGATCCAAGATTGGCCAAGGAGGTGAAATATTACTCCTTCACCATTCTACGTCAGTTACTATTCAGTTACAGGAGCAGTGGAGGAAGCAGGGCACAATTTTGGAGTGTTTCTATAGAGCTAGGGCACATTGTTCTTGAGAGAGGAGTTCGTGGAGGGTTGTAGACACTGGATCTAAGAGATATCTCACTTCTGAGGTGCTAGATATTTCCAGGGAACCTTTTTTGCTTCAGTGATTGATTGGTTTCTTCATCCCATTCACTCTACCATTTAGGAGGACAATTTTTCTCTTGAGAAGGGCACACTTTCCATTAGGGATCTTGTGTTCTGGAGGGAAATGACTTTCCCAATATCCTGTAGATTTGGCATAGGGGTTTATTAATCCCCGATCTACCTCTTGGAAGTTGATTTCAATGACTTAGAGGCTGAATTATTGGCTTGCTTCAGCTGGTGAGGGTGCATTTGTTCTTAGAGACATTGTTGTTTGGAGGTATTCTAGTTGAGCTACTACTCAAAGACTTATCATAGAGTTTTTCAGAGGTTTGAGGCCATCAAAAAGGAGGTCATACTTTCCTTGTTCTATTCCATCCAGGAATTGTGCATTGTGAGAGAGAGGGCATCGCCTACAACAATGGGTAACAGTTGGACTTCAGTGTTACTTGGTATTCATCTTGGAGAGGCTTCTAGAAGCCTAGATATTCATATCTATATTGTATATTGGAGGCATCATCAACCACACACTCTATTCAATTATATGTATTCCAGATCTTCTCCATTCTGTATGAGTTCAACTATTATTATAAATAAATCTGAATCTGAGGTATTTGTCGCTATTTCTTGTGTTACTTGTATTGCATCTTGTTGATTATATTCCATTGCTATAACTATATCATTTACTTGCTGAAAACACACAATCAAACCATAATATTAAACCCTAACACACCTCAAGAATAAAAATATTCAAAGTGTTTGACGAAACACCACAACCAGAAAACACATAAAAACCTCAATTTTCCAAGAAAAACTATTTGGGAACATTACAACATTCAATAACTAGATTCCAACATACTTGTCATCAAACCACACATTATGTTGAATAATGATTTTTTGTTTGATAGGATCAAACAATCGATATGATTTTGACTCTTCAGAGTATCCCATCATGATGCAAGCATGACTCTTTACATCCAACTTCTTTCTGCAATCATTGGAAACATGAGCCCATGCAACACATATAAACACATGGAGGTGGTCGACTAAAGGATTCTTTCCACACCATTGTTCAAATGGAGTCATGGAAGGAACAACTCGAGTCAAGATGTTATTGGGCATATAGTTTTCACAGTACACCACTTCATCCCAGAAGCGAGAAGGCATATCTTTAGGCTGCAAAAGAAATCTATCCATTTCAACTAACATCCAATTATTGATTTCTACAACACTATTCTGCTGAGGTGTGTGAGGAACAAACCGTTTTCAGTCAATACCAAATCGAACCAGGTATTCTTCAAAAGGTCAATTGACAAAATCAACACCATTTCCTGATCTTAGGAATTTGATGGATCAACCACATTGCTTTTTAGTAAATGCTTGAAACTCATTGAACTTTTCAAAGACAAAGTTTTTGTTCTTAAGAAAGAAGACCCATGTGAAATAAGAGAAATCATCAATAAAGGTTAAAATATACCTTGCACCTAACAATGAAGGTATATTGATGCAACATACATCACTGTGAACCAAATCTATTAGGCTTTGTGCTCACCACGCTTTTTCAGATTCCAATGGTGCATGATGATGCTTGCCAAGAACACAACCCTTATATACTCCTTCAGGGGGAAACACTTTAGGTAAACCAATAACCATGTTTTGAGTTGTCATTGAGTTCATACTTTAAAAATTCAGGTGTCTAAGTCACTCAAATTTGACTTCTCTCATCAGTGTGAGAAACAAGTGCATTTGGTTTAATGTCAGGTTGAGTCATGTCACAAAATTTGTAAATATTGTCTATTGGGTCGATAAGATCACTAGAAACAATCGACTTTCATCTCTCCAAATCATGAACATAGAACCAAATTGGCCAAAATTCAACAATCTAGTTTGTTTGTTTCAACTGAGCATCTGGCAACAAATTGGCATTGAGGTTTGGCACATGATAGATGTAAAAAAATTTCCCATGTCAATAGGTAACATCACCCTAACCAACAACGTATAGAGAAGAATCATCAACAACATAGATTTTCCTCTCCTTAGATTCATCCAACCACGCGAATAAGGAAGAATTCTTATCCATTTGATGAGTGCACCTAGATTTGACTACCCATTCGTTTTGCGCAAAATGAGACAACAATTCCTGAGAAGTTTTGAATTTGAAGGTGAAATTATTAGAAGGTCGGCATACAATGGACATGTCTCCTTTAAGGCATTTAACCTTCTCCTCTAAATCATCTCTCTTCTTATAGTAGACTTTCTCCACATGTTCAGTCTTTCCATAATACTGACATGTATTCTTCTTTCGACTGTGCTGGGGTGCATTTGTCTACCCCTTAGGTTTCTGGCCACAGTATGCGGGTTTTTTGTCGCATTATGTGGGTTTCTGTGTAGAGGCATCAAACTGTACTCTATCCCATGTCAATAGGTAACATCAGCCCTGACTAACAATATCTAGAGAAGAATCATCAACAACATAGATTTTCCTCTCCTTAGATTCATCCAACCACGTGAATAAGGAAGCATCCTTAGTCATGTGATGAGTGCACCTAGATTTGACTACCCATTCATTCTGCGCAAAATGAGACAACAATTCCTGAGAAGTTTTGAATTTGAAGGTGAAATTATTAGAAGTTCGACATACAATGGACATGTCTCCTTCAAGGAATTTAACCTTCTCCTCTAAATCATCTCTCTTCTTATAGTAGACTTTCTCCACATGTTCAATCTTTCCACAATACTGACATGTATTCTTCTTTCGACTGTGCTGGGGTGCATTTGTCTACCCCTTAGGTTTCTAGTCATAGTATGCAGTTTTTTTGTCGCATTATGTGGGTTTCTGTGTAGAGGCATCAACTATACTCTATCCCTGGGATACAACTTTCCTTTTCCCTTGAGAAAGTGGTCTTGATGCTTATCACCAAGCTTTCCTTCTTCAAGATGTATGTGTTGAATTAAAATAATTTCAAGGTTCAAACGTGTAATCCTTACCATCTTCCTTGCATGCTTGCTAGTTGGTGTGGAAATTTGAAACGAACACGTCGAATGGTATTCTCAAATTCATCAGAACCAACTCGATGATTTCTCATTCTTCTTCTGATAATTCTTTCCACATTCACCCTATTTCAATTGAATTTTTTTAACATGCACCAAATAGTCATCCACTATGTCAAAAGGATGAGGATTGAGAGATATCAAGTCTTTCTCCAACTGCATGATGTGTCTCTCATTGGATAGGTCGAGTAACAAATTCAACTTCTTCTAGAATTGATGAGGGCAGTGGATTCCACTAGAGTGTCATCAAATCTCCCGTAAGATATAGGTCGTGATGACCCCTATAGCCTCATCCTTCTTTCCATCAATAATAAACTTTGCCTGGTTTTATGTTGGATATGGAATCATAACCTTCATATACTACCACAATCCTTTACTCTTCAATAATGTTTCCATATCCAGTGCCCATACTGCATAATTTGATCTATTCAAAAAATTAGGATCAATCTTCGAAGCCATCTTCAATATCTAGACATAATTCTGGTTTCAAAGGTTCCAATTAGCAAACGACATCCCATAGTCAATCACACAACATATCTGACTCAACAAGGTTTGTGGATAATAGGTCAAGGTTTTACACCATTGGCTCTGATACGATGTTGGGAAAAGGTGGTACATGTAACAAAAAAGACATACAATTCTGTAGATAATCGAAGAAGGAATATTTTTTTTTGGAGAGAAAAGTGGTGCATAAATACACCATTACAACACTTAAGAAGAGTGCATTGTGATCAAAACATCACAATACATATTGCACACCTTGATCCACATTATATATGTGTTTCATTTCTTGATCTCCATGATGATAATGACCCAATGGGTCTATTATTTATAGCCTCAAGATCTAACCATCTTCCATAGAATCTGGAATATCTTGTCCACATGTAATCATCGATTGTTAGAGTTGACTCCACCAAATCCACGTTGTCGAGTTGGCTCAATAAGGATGCTCAACCCGACCGAATATCCATGCAACTCATGGTTGATTGTTGGGTTGTTCAATCTAGTGCTCAACTAACTTCAACATTTGGTCAATTTTCCGAATGATAGGCATGTCAACTACTCAACCGACTGATGTAAATTTATGGTCGATCACCCGACTGATTGTATCCAGATGTTGGTCGATCACCCGACCGACTGTATCTAGATGTTGGTCGACCACTCGACCGACTAAATATAGGATAAGTGTGATGACCCATCAATTCTTTATGTTCCCACTCCTTATGTCCTCTTCCATAAGGAATATTTCGCCCGCTACTTGATAAGGGAGAAACAACAACATCCTTACTATAGATGTATACCCAAAATTGGCAAAAACCACTAGTTCTAAAACATATTTGTAAATAAAATAACACCCTCTTTTTTAATAACCCTAAACGCATGTTTAAGCACTTGTAAAAGGAATCTTGTTTGACTCTTTGATCAAATATATTTACTCATCAAACTTAATTCGTTATGCACAATACCACCATGGAATTTGTTGGTGATTTGTAGAATTATAAATTAGAACTTTAGGATGAAGGCCAAGTAGATTCAAAATTAACATCAAGGAATGTATTATATATTCATAAAGACAATTAACATCCATGAACGTCTACATTATTGAGATCTTTTCTTATATTATAATTTTGTTTATGTTTATCTAATCCTTTTAAGCATCCAAACATACATTTAAAAATGTCTAGATTAGTGTCTAGATTTGGATGCTAGTTTTTTAACATTGGTGTGTTATGTCAAACACCTTTTGAGTTTGGATGTTTTATGCATACTTGTACATGACTCTTGTAACTATACTTTGTTTTCTACATGGAATGGCATATTAACATATTTTTATCTCCTACATAGATGATGCTAGGAGTGCATGAAAATGATATAGAACAAGAATGACACTAATTGTTTATTCTCTCTCCATTATGTTTATAAAATATTATATTTCATTATGTTTGTGAATAGTTATCACGATATACAACCCATGGGATCTTTGTTCCCAAATTGAGTAGATTTTTGAAGTATGTGCATTTTATAGCCATCGATAGACCACCTTTAGCAACATGCATGCCCTCGCTATTACAGTTTCCTTTGTTTCTCATAAATCGTAGTTCCTTTGTTATTTCATAACTCAGTTCAATTCCATTGAATTTGTTCTCACTATGCATATCATAGATCACAATAGAACTGCTTGTTTCTAGCATATGTGATTGTGACTTTGTACCTGCATATTTGTTTTAGCATAAGGCAAATCCTCTGCATTTTCCTGAAGGGTGAAAAAGAAGCCTCGCTTGGGTTTCCAATTGTGAGAAGACAATCCAGATCCTTAAAAGTTAAGGTAATAATCACTTGGGTTGCTATTTGTGATTATAATTATCTTCAATTGATTGGGAAAGTTACCTAAAAACTATGTAGAGATGCACACAATTGAGCACCTATCAATATAATTATTGGACTCATCTTTGAAAATAATATTTTTAGGTGATGTCTACCATAGTGACACGATGAACAGTCTATAGAACTACATGTTTTTGTCTCAATAAGTCCATATTCACATATTTTTAGATTACAATCAAAATTTATAAGAATATTTCTCATCTTAAAATCATGATTAAAAACATTGGAAGGACATTGTGTTAAGGTCCTAACCCGCACATAGGTAGATTAATGTATTCGGATGTAATAAAGGTCAATATTAATAAGACCTTTCAATAAAATAGAATAAGGCGGATGTAAGAAGACC
>JZKD02S0646450.1:335538-350616 GCA_000966675.3 Picea glauca | reverse complement strand
ATATCATTTCTGTGTATTGTGAAGATTATGCTGGATATTTCACTGTTATTCTGTTATTTCTAGCATTTCGTTTCTGTTCTGCATATTTTATATATCTGGTATCTTGCACATTGACGCCCCTATAAGCACAATTGTGTCAAAACTCCTTTCATGATTGCAAGATACCATCTTAAAATAACATAAAATAAATTAACCAAAAGTAATCACCATAGTAAACTTGGGTACAGTCCAGGATATTTGTAAATTCTAAGTTGCATATGAGGACGCAAACATCCAAAACAAACTAGAAGACTTCACAATAATGAAAAAACTTGTAAGACTAATTTAGTAGTAGAAAATAAAATTATACAAGATGTGTGTCACTAGGAAGGATAATATATACAAGTCTTGATTTATTTGAACAAATGAATTCAGATCAAATATTATCATTTCATGGAACCCTCCATAATTTGTGTTTCTACTACAATCATAGTGAAAGGGATTTTCTATAAAAATAGATATCCAACGATACATGATCCTATGATATAAAAACAAAGTGGTTACAAGCCATACAATGATACACGATCCCATGGTATAAAATCAAAGTGGTTACAAGCCATATTGATGCATGTTGTAAATTCCATTCATGCTATGAATCTTTGAACATTGATTTGTCTGATTGTCATGAAGGCCCATTTGAGGTTATGGACCTAAACTAAAACTCAATGTTTCTGGAATTGATATAATGCATTCTTATTCTTATTTGGACCCTTGATGTTGTTGTTATGTGTGTATTTTTATAAAAACAATCAAAGCATAACATATTTTTTCGTTGTTCCAAACAATAATTGCTTATTCCTTTATTATTCTAACAATTGCCATATAATTGTGGATGGAGATTCTAATCAATTGTGACATGAAAATTTGTCAATGGCTTTATTATCATTTTTATGGTCCTAAAGGAACTGCAGATATTACCTTAGTAGTTATGAGTCTAAATTGAAACCTAGTATTTGTGATTTTAATCTAATATGGTTTTTGTTGTTATTTGGATCTTTGATGTTGTTGTTATGTGTCTAATTTTACACCAGCTAAAAAACCAACATAAACTTTCTTGTTGAGCTTTAAAACAACAATTGCTTATTGTTTTACTATTCTAACATCTAGTTATAGTTCTTAATAGCAATTTCAACTAATTGTGATATGAAAATAATCTGATATCTTTATTGCTACTCTTATGACCTTAAAGTAGCAATATTATTCATCTAGATGGTAGTTTCATATTTCAAATTTGATATGGAAATATGTTACAAAATACACTTTATTTTTGTTGATAGGGTTTTAAGAGGGATATGGAAGATAAATTTAATATTTTACAGTAGATTAATAGCAACAATTTGAATATTACAACTATGCACAAGATGTTGATAGAAAATATATAATAATTTCAATTGGCAACATATTTAAATGAACCAAATTTTACAGATGTGGAAATTAATCTTAAAAGTTCATGTAGATCATACTAGGTAAAAACAAATGTTATTCTGCTAGAAAAATTTCAAAGAAAATTTTTATTATACTCAGTAGCATTGTGATTGTAATAGTAGGAGTTCCATTCCACCACCATTTTTGTCATTAGAATATATGGACAATAAACTAGCCCCACTACAAGAGCAATGTGGGAATTGTATTTTGGTAAAATTTCATATGGATTCCCTTTTGACATCCTTGACATAGGGTTCTCATTTCAATAATCACTTTTTGATCTAGCAATGTTTATGAATATTTATGTGGAATCGTTTTCCAATTGGCAGAGTTATTTTTATTTTAACCGACTTACTAAAAGATATCACTGCCTTGTATGTAGATGATGAAAATTTCTTAAATGATTCTACATACAAGGCAAGATTCTACCATAAGTTTCCATACACCACTAAGTTTCCATACATGCTTAAATTCTTTGCCACTTGCAACTCCTTACCCCATAAACAAATTCATTGCCTACTTTTTGTAGCACAATAAAAAGTGTCTCACGAGAAACTTTTAATTGCCAAAATTCAAATGAGCATTTTGTTGGTGATATGTTTATCATAAATTAACATTAATTATTTTATGGGAAGGTTTCTTCCAACTTGAAGTCATAGAAGCAATTCTTACAACTATTCTACTTATATTGTATGTAGATTTGCTTGGTAGAGAGACTTTAGACTAACATTTGTTATTACCTTTTGTAGTGATGATGATTGCCATAGGCTTGTCAAATTTGGTTGCAGGATTTTTTGTGATATTGAACAATGTAAGTGCCACATTTCCTTGAAAAAATGTTTCTTTTGAAAGGCCTATGTGGTATCATTAACATACAAGTCATTACAATAAAAAAAAAATATTTCCATGTTCATTTTGACCTTTCATTGTTTTAAAAGGCATTCACATTTCAAATGTTGATTGTTTTTTTTTTCTATGATTGAAAGAAACCAATCATTTTCAAAAGGTCAAAAAAAGTTGTCATATGTTGATACCTATTTTCTTGGTTTAAACCTTCTACCCACTGAAGAAGAATATGCAGTCTAACAATCCTAAACTTTAAAAACCTTCATCACACCCTTAAGCAATGAGATTGGTTCATGCGATTTCAAAAACATTTTAAATACAATTCTAGGAACCTACCAAAATCCTCCCTTGAGAGGTCAAAAAACAAAATTTTAGTTCAGGTTAAGATTTCGGGAATAAGTATCCAAATAACCTCTCCTTATCAATTCTCATTAAAAACATAGATTTGATTGTTTAGGGTACTTCAAATAATTTACTTCTAGTGTTCCTACACCATAAGGTAGGGGGATACCTATGAAGGGGTGACATGAAGGTCTGGTTGTTCTACGCGAGCCTTCTTGATCCACCCAACTCTTGTGAGGTTTCTTGGCATGTGATCGCTTTTTGAGGCCAAGAGTCCCCCGTTTCACTTGAAGGAGGTAAGTTAGTGGCAAAAAACTAGGATTTCTATAGAGGTGGCGATTGTGGGTTGCAATTATACCTAGGTCATATTTTGAATGACTATTGGGAGATATCATCATTCCTTCTGGGATATGCACCTTCTGCCTCTCATTATAAATGATCTTTCATAAATTCAATAGCCTCTCTTCTGGTGGTTTCATGCCCCATTGTTGAGAGATATTGGAAGGCCTAGTGATTGTGAGAGGAGGGACGTTAAGTATTTAGGGCACATTCTTTTACTGTATTCCCCCACACAAAAAATATGCCAACCTACCCAACATTTTACTTTAAGCTAATGTGTGGGAACACCCCATGTACAAAATATCACATTCCCCGCCCCCTCTCCTCCAACATTTGGGGGGTACAACCTTGCGCATCCTATGAATCCTTTACCATAGGCAGGTATGCATATTCCTATAAATATGCATGGATATTCATGATGTTAGAAATTTTGTTTTCATTGACTTCAAAGACAGGGGGGGCATACATATGTCCAAGATAAATATTACAATCCTACAAATGTCCAATATAAATATTGCAAGATGAAGATTGTTGAAAGTATTACTTTTGGATTTTTGATGATCATTTTGTATGCCCTATATTTAAATGCATTTTTACCCTACATACCTAGATCAAATCGAAGCACGGGTTATATGGTTGGAAAAATTATTCCAATACCTTTCCAACGATATATGGAATTCCTTCTAACTCCATAGGAATGAGGAGATATGAGTTTTTTTGTCTGACAACCCAACCAAAAAATTGAGGCCGACTCAGCCAGTCTTTACAGGTTGGCCTTGAAAGTGGGGATACAATTACTATAAATATAGGATATATTTTTTCATTTGTAGCACAACCAAGCAAGAGATCAAGTTTGAGGTGCGAAAAAGTGATTTTAGGTGCACTAAAGGTGTTGGGGTGTCTTTCTAGTGTGTGAGATAAGTCTAAGTGATTTTATTGAGGTCTTTCTTGTTCTCAAGGTGTGCTATGAAGGATTGAAGATATTTGATGTTGTTGTGTGCATTGTTTTGGGTTGTGATGTTGTCGTCAGTGAATGTTTTCATCAATGGATGTTGTCGTTAGTGGATTATTATGTGATTATTGTTTCTTGGATAATGAATGATTGATGAATGGTTAAACAAAGTAAAAAGTATCGTATACTGATTCACCTCACCCCCTCTCAGTATAAGCATTAGTTCAACACCTGCAAACCAAGTTGCAGTGGAGGATACTCCACATCATACAATCCCTATGGGCCTCCCTAGCAGAGTAACCCATATTATCCTTTCCATAGTTCCCCACCACCTAACACCATGCCACCACCAACACAACAACATGTTGGTGTTAACTTTGTCCAACATTCTCCGGTCCAACGGGTTGGTGTTAAATTTTTCCAACATTCGTCGATCCATGAAGTTCAAGCATTTCAACAACTGAACATGGTTAAACCTACAACCTAGCAGAACAATTCCAAGAATAAGGAAACAAACCCAACCAAGGACTCTATTCCGACCACGTTGAACACCACCCAATTACCAATAAATACCCCTTTGATGATATTGTGTCCTAGTGGTGACCCTACCCCACGAATACCAAGAGAACCTTTGTTAAATGTATAGGTAAATGAAGATGATTGTTCCATATTTTATCAATGATCTCCTAGATATGCCAATACTCAACTACTCTATCACTTGAAAACATTTTTTGCAAGTTCTATGCTTGGGAAAGGAGATATTGCAATGTGAGAAAGTGAGTTGAAAATATTGTGATGACACGCCTCTTGGATTTATTCCTCAAATTTATTTTTCCCCTCATTTCCCCACCTTTGCCCCTCATATCAACTTACTATTGGATCATCATATGCATCTAGTAGTACATCACAGCCCCCCTTCCCCAATGGTTGGGGGGAACAATTCAATATATCTCGGGAACCACATGACACCTCTAGGTATATAGGTTTCCCCACATATTCATGGACCCTCTTGTAATAGTCATAATTGAAATGGAGAAGCATCTACATCATATAATAAATATGGGAACCCACCACAAGGTAACCCAAACTATCCATTCCCTAGTCCTATGCAAGCTAGATTCATGCCACTACAAGCTCAACAACATGTTGGCATTAACTTTGTATAACCTTCATCAACTCAACAGGTTCAAGAATTTGAATAATTGAACATGGTTAATATTACTACCCAACAAAATAATGCCAAGAAGAAGTTACATATACGAATTTACTCCATGAATCCAAGTATACCTTTGCAGGCCATCCTTATCTTTGTGTATACATCTCTAACACAAAATGATGAATGGACAATAAATGAAAGGAATCTACGATTTATTTATATAAGAGGTAAAACCATATTCAGTATTCAGACTTGGATTTTATTTCAATTTTGAAAGGGATGTGTAAAATCATGGTTTAAGTATAATATTTGAGTGCAATCAATGTCTAGTATTTTAAGCATTTAGGTTGGAATTTTCTTCTTAATCCCATAAATTTATAGGTAGCTATAAATTTGTTACATTTACATGTCATTTTAAATTTACATTGTCTTAATATTTGGTATACTTATTTTTCTTAATTTACTAAAAGGTACATATGGATGGAAATGCATATGGCTTTGAGATATGAAATTGTAGCTAGTGAAGGGAATTTTGTCATTGGCATAGTTAGGGGTTGAAAATATTCTACATTTTCTAAAGTCCATCATGAAATTGTGGATGATGGAGTCATTGGATATCCTTTTGAGTTTTTTGGTAGTAAATGTCACCCATTAAATCTAAAGAAAGAGAAAAAATGGACAGTGGAAACAATGACTATAACCATCAAGAGGAAACTAGACACATTGGAAATTGAAACTTTTGGATCAAGTGTAGTGAAAAAATCTCCAAATGTTGGAAATATTGGAGAGCATGTGAATGAACCTATGCATAAACAACTGAGATTTGAAAGTGTTTTGGAGTCTGTAGGACAATTCATATCTATTGATCATGTTATCGCACAATCTATATGTGTCCAAAGCCTAAAGGAAAGTATGCCTAGATTGACGTAACACGGAGGTAGTCCTATCACTGTCACCCCAATAGGATACCTCTTTCTATTTACGAGGAGAAGAAACTCACTCCAAGGGAGATGTCCCAAGACCTAGTTGGTTGATGAAGGGTAAAAATACTAGGTAAAACCCACCCCTCTCTCTAGGTCCCTCGAGGAAAGAAATCACTTGGTAAAGTTTAAAGGGGGGGGGGAAGGAAAAGAGAATGAATGGTACCTGCCCTTTACCAATGAAACAAAAAATGTTAGCAGCAAGCAATGATATCAATGTTTCAAATCAGTGACTTCAAGATATAAATATGCTACTGAAACACTAAAAGATGAAATGTAAAGCAACAACAAATATGTCTAGAAATTGCAAGCTATGATGACAAAAAATGATACAAGGACTTTGAAATTTGATAATACTTTGTCACTCGTCAATAAATGACTTCAATAGGCTATCAAAACACTTGTAACAACAGTAAAATGATAATTATGACAACAACAAAACCACTTCATAAAGTACTTAAATTAGGCAATTTAAACAAACACTTTAGCATATAATGATAGTAGTTTGCCTAGTACAAGTGTTGGGTGGTTTTATAAACAATTTGAGGGTTGTTAAGGAGATGCAATGATGGTTGTAACATTAGTTACAACACCAACAACAATTTCCTACACCTTAAAAAGTCTATTTTTGGGATAGACGAAGGAAAGTTATTAGGGCACATAGTATCAGAAGGGGGAATTTATGTTGATCTAGAAAGAATCCAATCAATCAAGAATGTATGCCCCCTTCTAAAAAAAAAGGTCTTCAATCATTCTTTGGAAAAATAAACTTTATTCGAATATTTGTTCCAAATTTTGTTGAGAGAGTAAAACCCATGAGTTCCTTGCTTAAGAAATATGTTGCTTTCAGATGGGATGACAAGAGT
This sequence comes from Picea glauca, assembly GCA_000966675.3. NCBI lineage: Eukaryota > Viridiplantae > Streptophyta > Pinopsida > Pinales > Pinaceae > Picea > Picea glauca. The sequence goes on along the minus strand of JZKD02S0646450.1, from coordinate 343,671 downwards.
CTATGATCCTTTGAAGACATAAAGAAAAACATTTCCCAAGCCCTGGTTTTGGTTAGCCTTGATTATTCACGTGATTTCATGATATTCTCCTTTGCTTTTCAAGATACCATTGCAGTTGTCTTTTTGAAAAAATATGTTGATGATCATGAGTACCCTATTGCGTTCATGAGCAAAGTCCTTAGGGATTCATAATTGAATTATTCAATTACTGAAAAACAAGCTTACGCAATGGTTAAATCCCTCGATCACTTTAGAGGTTACGTTGGCTATAACAAGATTAAGGCTTATGTCCCATACCCGATGGTAAAAGATATTTTGTCACAACAAGATTTCATGGGCACTAGGGGTAAGTGGGTTTCCAAAATCGAAGAATATGACTTAGAGATAAAACCCACAAAGATCATAAAGGGACAAGGGCTAGCTCAGATGTTGACTAAAATCAATGAAGAAGCCATACAAATGGGAGAAAACGAGCAAGTGAATATGGTGGTAAGTGAAATAGAACATGATGAATGGTATTTCGACATAATATACTACCTTAAGAACTTGTCTTGCCCAGACCACCTAATAGACTATAAAATAAGGGCTCTAAAACTCAAAGCTATGAGGTACTATTTAACTGAAGATGGTCTAGGTTGGAAAAACTCAGATGGATTTCTCCTTAGATGTGTGAACAAAGATGAGGCTAACAATTTGTTGAAGGAGCTACACTCAGGGTATTGTGGGGGGGACTTCGCTGCCCGTACTACTTCTCACAAGATTTTGAGAGCTGGATATTACTGGCCGACATTGTTCTATGATACTCACCGATATGCCCGCTCATTCAAACCTTGTCAATACTTTGCGGGAAAATAGAAACTCCATGCACAACCTCTAAGGCATGTGATTTTAGAAACCCCTTTTCAACACTGGGGTTTGGATTTTATTGGTGAATTTAAGGATAATTCAAGTAATGGTTTTTGATGGATTTTGACCACCATAGATTATTTCTCCATATGGGTAGAAGTTGTTCCTACAAAGAAGGCTACTGAAGATGTGGTCATGAACTTCTTGGAAGAAAGAATAATAACAATATTTGGATCACCCGCCAAAATCACCACTGACAATGCCAAAGCCTTTAGCTCCCTTGCTTTAGCAGAATTTTGTTTCAAATATGGCATCACTCTATCCCACTCGTCAAACTACTATCCCTGGGGGAATGGTTTGGCATAGTCAAGAAACAATAATCTCATGAATATCATCAAGAAGGTTGTGGGATAGAATAAGAAGGCATGGGATAACAAGATCAAATACACCATGTGGGCATATCGCATAACAACAAAGACTTCAACAGGAAAAACCACATTTGAACTAGTATATGGGTTGGAGTCTAAACTGCATGTGAATCTCCAAATTCCCATCCTTCGCTTTGCCCAACAATACACCACAGAAGAAGAACCACTCCAAGGATGAATTGACCAGTTGGTGGAATTAGATGAATCCAGGAGGATTTATTTGAACCAAATGGCAAGAAGTCAAGAGAAGGTTAAGAAAACTTTTTATCACAAAGAAAAGGAGAGGGATTTCAAAGAATGGGATCTAGTGTTATTATGGGACAAAAGGAGAGAGAAACCTAGTATGCACAAGAATTCAGACGGATTATGGATAGGTTCTTACAAGATTGTGAGTCAAGCAAGAACAAACTCTTTTAATTTAATAACACTTGAGGGAGAGGCTTTTAAACTATCTGTGAATGCTATCCACATCAAGCATTACTTCCCACCGACAACATGACAGGTACGTACAGGTAAGTTAGAATAGGTAGGCATTTTGCATCCATTGTGCATACCATTGCATATCATGTTAGCATAGTTTTAGTTGCAATTTTCATATTGTCTTGTTTCATTATGTATATATGTATGCTCATAATCATACGTTAGACTAGAGATGATTTTTTTGTTTATTTTATCATATATAGATAAGGGGTGATATCACCACCCTAGGGATTAATAATGTGTTTTGTTGATATTTAGCAGGCACATGTCATACCAGATATGTTGAGGTTCTCATGCACTCTACGGTGAGCACATGTCCCCAAGTTGGATCTAGATGCTATCCCCTAGCCTAGGGATAACTAAGGAGATCACGTCTAGAGGCCCACAGGTCCTAAACATGGAGTACCAAGAGTCGTACGACTCAAGCATGGCCCCGGAGTGCCCCTCTTTTCTTAAGTGTAGTCCACATACACTAGTAGTAGTATCCATCACACCAGCATGGTCCTAAAGTAGCAGTGAGTCTTTCTCCATGAGGTAATGAGTCTGGTTATCATTGTATATATCACTCTGATTTTTGAAGCACTTGAACATGTTGTATCGAATCCTTCTCCATTTCATGGCATTTGCTTGGAAATTATGCTCTTTGCCTCATTCAAACCTGGAAGCATGACATAGTGCCATAGTAAGTTTATTTCCCTTTAGGATGGGTTGCTACTAGGTAGCTATGTGAAAATTCATCATCCTTTCCCTCCATAGTTATCACTTTACATTTTCATTTCCCATAGTTATCCTTGTTTGGGCATTGGGATTGGCTACACTAGGAAGGGTTGTACCTTACCTCATGGGAAGAAGGGGCTAAAGGACCAGAGGGTAAAAGTATTTGGAAAGAGTTAAAATCCAATTTGTAAACCTTCAATATGCTTCTCCCAGGGATCCCCGAGAAAGCATTGAAAATCTTCTCAGTAAGAAAAGGGGACCCACAAGATAACATAAACACTCAAGGTACTAGCTGATGGATAGGAGGTCTCATCACGAGCTGACCTATTATGACCATAGGCATGTAGCATTATGACACGACCACCTATTTGGTCACCAAACCAGGGTAGTGGCTCTTGGTGGCATAACCAAGTGAAATGGGGTCTCATCACGAGTGAGCCTTCTCATTTCCATGAAATGTTTGTGGATAACGTCGTCACCTCTGGTCATAAAGGTAGGATAGTGGCCCTAAACTATTTCCTTGTAGCACAAAAGAAAAAGATAAAAAGGAAATAAAGCTAAGAGTAAAAGGAAATGCATGGGCTAGGAAACAATTTCATCCATGACAAGGTGCAACTCGCCCTCCACAAAGGAACCCACAGGTAAGACTCTACATTTCCCTATTATCACATGCACCCCATGCCCGAATATTTACCCCATGCCACCTCATACACTTACATGACTTGGACTAGAATCCACCTGGGAAACACCCCAAACTTAAGAGAGGTTATCCCAATAGGACACCCCGAGACATTCTCCAAACCTAACTTGTCAAATTGCATAATGTCTTTGAGCATTTGTTTTGGGTTAAGGGGGGTTTGATGCACATTTTTGGGTGATTTAATTATTGGATGTGATTTACATGCTATGATCCTTGTGACTTATGAACCCCTGGAGGACGTACTTGTTGTTGTTATAGGACCTTTCCCAGTGGATAGGTACACATGAGGGAATCATTATCCCGAACCTTCATGGGGGCTTAAAGCCCACATATAGATGTTGAAACCCCAACTAGGGGTAAGAAGAGACTGAAGGATTGCACTAAAAGAAAGAGGGGTGTTTCCTTTGGAGGCACAGTGGAAGACCGAGACCGAGCGTTTCATGCTCCTCCCACCTGAACGTTGGCCTTGGAAGGCATTGGACGTCACCTCTGCAGCCCTAGACATCACTCTTGACGATAAATTTTTTCAACATGAATTAACCAACAAAGCGTTGTCGGGCTCCCTCTCCAGTCACACTACTTGCACAAAGTTTCTCTTTTTCTCATTAAATATTGGCACATTGTCCATAAGTGAATTTATTCTGACGCTTGACTTACTACTAAGCAGATCCTGTGACATAATTGTCCAAAGACCCTTATATCACTATAGTTGATCTATACTGTTGCCTTATTCCCACTCGCTTGTGCAAAGTCTCGCATTCTCCCACTGAGTTTCCTTTTACACATTAAAGAAGATGGTTGGAGATTAATTTTGAGGTTCCACATGATACAATATTGGTAAATTTGTTGAAGTTCTAGAACTATCTCAAATTTAGCTCTCATTTCCCATATACTTTTTTTTGCTATGATCTTTTTAAATAAAGAAAAATAAACCAATTATCTAAATTCATTCACGTGATAAACCCTTCATATTACTTCTGTATGTTCTCATGATTATCTTTCCAAGGAAGTATACTCATATCCCTCCAATATTTAATTATACCATAAAAGTAATATAAAGTTTCCTTTTGGTTATGCTTTAAATATTCTTTCAAAACCATATCCACATTTTCACTTAAACCCATGTACTTTTCCAAAATATTGAAGTTATACCCAAATTTCCTTTAAATGATGACTTTGATGTTTCCTCATGCCATCTCATAAGTAAAAGGGAAAAATATATAGAATATTATTCTATTTTTTTTTCCAAAAGAAAAATACCCATTATATTGATATATAATTGTTCTCTTGACTGATACAACTCAAAGGCAAAGCCAGCCCAAAGATAGGAGGAACCAAAGTACAAAAGAAACCAAACAGACAAAAGCTAAACAAGCCATCATGCAGGCTGCAAAAAAGAAACCCCCCAAAATAGGTTGTCACATACCTACTACGGAATTAATTTTTTTTTTGCCTATTTCTCGAGGATCAACATCCCCGTAATACTTACGAGGGCCTAGCATCAGCTAGTTCCTCATATGCTAACCTCCATGTAATCATGGGTCGCTACCACAGGCCAAACTAGCACAGCGTCTTTTCGCACTTCGCGACTCAGCGCTACCAAAACGTCAAGTCTCTCGAATCTACAAACCCTGAAGCTTGAAACAACGAAACGCCAAACCCCAATGGGGCTAGCGAGTGGCAAGTTTCCCTCTTGGGGTCTTGTCTATGTGACCCTATTCTATGTCCACGTGCTTAATCCAGTCAAGAGTGTATCGGCTTTTCGCGATTCGGGGAATCACGATGCATGACATCTACCTTCCCTCATTCAAATCCCCGAAAATTCCGAGGTCTCCAAAGTTTCCCTCCAAAGGGAGATCAACGGCCGTAAGCCTCCCCTGATCCAATGGTATGGATCCTTTTGGGGTTTCGGTACTCAGGAGTTTGAAATGAAACGACTCTGAGACTCCTTGTCATTCAAATCTCCGAATTTCAATATGGGAATTCATGTAAGAGATCGACGACTCTTAAGGGTGTGGATCCAATGGTCCACGTGATTTCGGGACTTTCCCGAACTCTAACTGCTCACCATGTGTCTCCTCTGATGGACGGTCCAGGTTCTTTTGGGAATCCTCCTCTCCACTACAATGCGTATCGAAATTTTTGGTATCAGGATTTTTCGATTTGCGAGGGTAAGTTTTTCTAGACCTTTGGTTTCCTGAATGTCGAAACACCGAAATGTTGACCGGCAGCCACGTGTCCCTCCGATGGACGACGACGACCTTCAGCCAAGATCAACGGTCATGATATTTTTGGGATGATCAATGGTCATGATCAAATCTCGGCTTTCCTTAACCTCATTCACACCTCACGCCATTTCGGGGTTTCGGTGATCGGGATTTCGCAACTCGCGAAGACAAGGGTCCTTGCCCTTTGGTTTCCCGGATGCCGAAATGAAAAAGTGCTCACCAACAGCCACATGTACTCTATAGATGGACAATCCAGATTCTTCCATGGATCATGGGATGTATGGTCCCGATTTCTTCATTTCTTGCAAAGGAAAAAAGGGTCATGGCATTAATGCCTGTGTCTCTTCCTCAAATCTAACGGTCATTACAGACCTTGGATCCTCCGAAAGGATCTCGTCCGTTAATCAAGACTTAACCATACGGTGCCATGTTGGGATTTCGCAAATCAGGGTTTCGGGACTTGCGAGTACATGAGAACTCGCACTTGGATACCCCGGGTGCCGAAACACCAAAATATCATAACTTATGAGAACCACTCTCTCTCGTGCCATGTTTCTAAAACGCACACTATCAAATCTCCTTCAAGCTCTTGGTAAGGTTTGCCAGATTTGAAAGCCCGATTAAAAGGTCTTCAGAGGCCTCTGAGCTATTAACTCTTGTGACTAGATAGTGAGCCATCTCAAGGGCATATTACGACGACAGTCTTATACCGGGGGTTTACCCCGGCTCTAGAAAGTGAGGGGACTTTCCCGAAAAGGGTGCCCCTGTGGGAAGGTCTATCCGGGACATTACCTGAGGCAAATAAGGGGATAAATTTCCCGAACATAGACTTGAAAACTGAGTTAGTCCAGTGGATACATATATATATAAATGTGATTCGTGTGGAGTCATTCTATTTATACGCAAGCAACCACTATTTCCGATCAAAATCCACCACACAAACATTCTTATACTCAAACCATTCATAAACTCACAGCTTATGAGCATAAATGTCAGAATATACATTTCAAGATGCAAGAGGTAAAACAAAAGATTAATGCCCTCGTTTCTTCCTCCCTTCCAACGGTCATGACTGACCTCATATCTTTCGACAGAATCTCATCTGTTAATCGATATTTATCCACCCGCTGTCAGGTCGGGACTTCGCAAGTCGGGGTTTCGAGACTTGTGGGTGGAAGGGAATACGCCTTTGGGTATTCCGGTTACCAAAATGCCAAAATACCAAAGTCAAAGGGGGCCATTCTCCCTCGTGCAGATTTTTAGGACTTACGCTAACGAATCCTTCATAAGACTCTTGGTTAGACTGTCCAGAAAGGTATTTCTATGGGGAGATCTATATGGGGCATCATGTAAGACAAACAAGGGAACGAATCTTCCCGAGAACGGACTTGAAGTCTGACTTAGTTCAATATATATATATATATATATATCTATATTTGCATAAGACGACTGTGGTTATTCCAGTATAAGAATATAGTCACCATTTTTTACCAAAACATTACACAGACAATCTTACATTGAAAACAAACACAGTTGCACCAAACTTGAGCATACATATCAGAATATAAATTTCAAGATATGAAACATAACACTTATCAGAAAACACCAAAGTTGATGCAACTGCTGAGAGGGGTGCTCGTTTCCACCCAACCGTAGGCTCAGTGACTCCCAACGGATTTACCACTAGCCACCCCTGAGTTGAGACCACGATGCTGCGAGACGGTGTCTCAGTTTTCCAGTGATCGAGAATGAGGGTTACTCACCCCCTTCTCTGCTATCACTTACTCTGCATATTTTCCAGAGTTCTTCTTCCTTCCCTCGAGTTTGTCCCCTCACGCTTCTCCCTCAAGCCTTTTCCTCTTGCGAGGTTGTGTGTGGCGTGATTCCCCTCGCACTGGTCAGGCCTATGACTCCTATGGATGGGTGGTTCATTTCCCCCATCCCTCATTAATTCCCGAGGAGCCATCTACCTACCAGCTTACGAGACATTTAATTCAGGATAGTGAGCCGCTCTTGGTTCACTGGGCCAGTGAAGTCCAAATATGGTATTGGTTTTCGGTGGAAGTTAATGCCACCATTCCAGGTGCCTTCCACCACCTTTCTTCATCCATCGTGGTCTCTTTTTCAGCACATCCCCTCTCAGCAGTCCTACAATATATATATTCATAATATTATTGACATTCATCGACCTTTTTCACAAAGTCCATTCACATCATACATTCACATTTCTGAGTTTGTCACAGTTCTTGGCTAGTATAGTTATTTTTACAAACTGGGGGAAACAGGGTGTTACAATTCCCTCCCCCTTAAAGGAACATCATCCTCGATGTTCTTATCTATCAACATGACATGCATGTACAGGAGTAAACAAAATCGGATATGCATGTCTCATGGCATCCTCCATTTCCCATGTAGCCTCATCTGGGGCAAAATTTTTCCACTGCACCTTGACCTGTGCAATGGTTTGGTTTCGGAGAGGGGTTTCCTTTCTGTCCAGTATGCATTGGGGTTCTGGTAGAAATTCTCCCTCCGGTTCCACCTGAATCACAGACAAATCAATTATATGATTAGCGTCATGTACATATTTCTTCAATAATGAAACATGGAAAACATTATGTTCTTTCACTGTGGGAGGAAGTGCTAGCCTATAGGCTACAGGTCCCACTCTATCTAGAACCTCAAAGGGTCCACAATACCGAGGTGCCAACTTGGCACAAGCTCCCATTTTCAGGGA
>JZKD02S0646450.1:317438-328652 GCA_000966675.3 Picea glauca | reverse complement strand
AAATGTGAGTCATGTGGAGTCATTCTATTTATATGCAACCAACCACTACTTTCGATCAAAATCCACCACACAGACATTCTTATACTCAAACCATTCATAAACTCATAGCTTATGAGCATAAATGTCAGAATATACATTTCAAGATGCAAGAGGTAAAACACAAGATTAACGCCCTCGTTTCTTCCTCCCATCCAACAGTTGTGACTAACCTCAGATCTTCTGACAGAATCTCATCCGTTAATCGATATTTATCTACCTGTTGTTAGGTCGGGACTTCGCAAGTCAGGGTTTCGGGACTTGCGAGTGTAAGGGAATACGCCTTTGGGTATTCTGGTTACCGAAATGCCGAAATACCAAATTCAAAGGGGGCCATTCTCCCTCGTGCAGAGTTTTAGGACTTACGCCAACGAATCCTTCAACAGACTCTTGGTTAGACTGTCCAGAAAGGTATTTCGATGGGGAGATCTATACGGGGCATCATGTAAGACAAACAAGAGAACGAATCTTCCCGAGAACGGACTTGAAGTCTGAGTTAGTTCAATATATATATATATATATATATATATATATATATATATATATATATATATATATATCTGCATAAGCCTATTGTTTTTATTCCAGTATAACCATACAGTCACCATTTTTGACCAAAACATTACACAGACAATCTTACATTGAAAACAAACATAGTTGCACCGAACTTGAGCATACATATCAGAATATAAATTTCAAGATATGAAACATAACACTTATCAGAAAACACTAGAGTTGATGCAACTGCTGAGAGGGGTGCTCGTTTCCACCCAACCGTAGGCTCAGCGACTCCTAATGGATTTACCACTAGCCACCCTCGAGATGAGACCACGATGCTGCGAGACTGCGTCTCAGTTTTCCAGTGACCAAGAATGAGGGTTACTCTCTCCCTTCTCTGCTATCACTCACTTTACATATTTTCCAGAGTTCTTCTTCCTTCCCTTGCGTCTGTCCCCTTGTTCTTTTCCCTCCCGCCTTTTCCTCTTGCGAGGTTGTGTGTGGCACGATTCCCCTCGCACTGGTCAAGCCTGTGACTCCTACGAATGGGTGGTTCATTTCCCCCATCCCTCATTAATTCCTAAGGAGCCATCTACCTACCAGCCTGCAAGACATTTAATTCGGGATAGCGAGCCGCTCTTGGTTCTCCGGGCCAGTGAAGTCCAAATACGGTATTGGTTTTCGATGGAAGTTAACGCCACCATTCCAGGTGCCTTCCACCACCTTTCTTCAGCCATCATGGTCTCTTTTTCAGCATATCCCCTCTCAGCAGTCCTGCAATATATATATTCATAATATTATTCACATTCATCGACCTTTTTCACAAGGTCCATTCACATCATACATTCACATTTCTGAGTTTGTCACAGTTCTTGGCCAGTATAGTTATTTTTACAAACTGGGGGAAACACGGTGTTACAGAGGTAGATATCTTTGTTCCCCTCTTCATCCATAACATAACCTCAAAAAAGAATGGAAAATACCAGACAACTGTATGCCCCCAATAAGGACTTCAAAGTGTTACCCAACAATACAATACATGCCTAGAGCGAGGACCTCAAAGCTCTGGCCCAAAACCTCTTTTGAAATGTGGAAAATAAGAGAGACATAAACAAGGAGCCTCTATTTGACATTGAAGGGAAGAGTTAGGATCATTCTATTTGATATTGAAGGGAAGAGTTAGAATCATTCGACCTCCCATCATATTTTAAAAGAATTTGTTAAGTAAGGATTCAAATGGATGTTTTTAAAGTAGTTGTTTATGCCAACTATCTATACTCGACATCATATGAAGCATCAAGAATAAAAATGATATGCTTAAAGGGGATCGCATGAGTACGTTCCTGGAATATTTGAATAAGAGGATAGTCATAAGCTCAAGAGCGTGACTCTAACATTGATGATGTGGTGTAAAACGAGTCGATTGCCATTGCCTTTGAGTGGAGCAATGAACTGGACGTCCACGTAGATCATATATGACCTATGGTTTGGACGGATGATTATATTTTTAATATTGCCATAAAGCATATAATGAGTACAAGGTCTATATTGAATGGATCTCTGCTGGGTTTTTTTCCAAGTGAAGTTATTCTTATACGCCCAGCTCCTCTTCATGTCAATCTAAGGTTCACAAGTGGGTGGCGCGGGCTCTAAGGCTGCTGATAATTCATAACTATTAAGAATTTTGTTTCCCCATTGGAGAAGACTTTATCTTGTCTTACAAAACCTTATCAATGTCGAAAAACATGTGATAATTAAGGGGCTGGCTCAGGATTCAGTGAGTGTGCTCAATGCCAATCGAGTAAGCAAGCAAGTTGATCGCCAGAATGACCTCACTAAAGGAGGACCCAAATATTTTATAAATCTACATAAGGTTGGAAGTTACCCATAAATTCATAAAAACAGGCAGATCCAAGCTAGTATTGCTGATGCATTTCGACGACAGTCGGAAACTATGACACGACGAGGGATGATTGTAAAGGCCACTGCAGCAGCTTCTGTCATGAAATCTCATGGTAAATTTTGTGTTGTCTAGGGTCAGAGCTACCTTTTGTCTAAATCTCGTGAGGAAATGGAGATTTACACTTCACATTGCTATCGTTTGTGAATGAGGAAAAGATTCCCAAAAGATTCCCAGTCTGAGGGGAGCCACACCTTTGTTGTCGACCAACTCTGAATGTGGAGCACATTTGTGAATTTCTGTTTCATTTCTTCTCTGCGCCCCTGAAGATTTTTGTATAACCATAGAAACACAGACACAGGAAACACAAACACGAAGAGAAGGAAATCGATGAAAAAAAAAAAATCAAAGAAGGCTGAAGCACAGAAGTTATGACACGTAGATAAAAGAAAAATATAATAAAAGTTTATTTCATAAGCAAATTACTCCAGTTCGTTGAACCACCATAACTACTCAAACTGTTCACCCAATGCCATAAAGGAAGCAGCGCCCAGCATGTGCAGGAGGATCGTTTTTGATGAGGACATAAATTTTCTGAACGAGAGATCTCAGAAATAAAATTCAGAGAAGGAGCTTTGGCAGAGTTTTCAGAGGATAGTATGTTGGGAGTGCCGTGAGGATTGTTTTCATTCTTTCTTCTTCTACATCTTCAATAGAGATTGACTGAATCGTCGGCATCAGGGGTTTTGTGAAGCAGCGAAGAGAATACGCGAGGATGAGTTTGATGGTCTTCATAATGTAAAGGTTTATTTGTTTAATTTGTTGTAATAAGACTTGATTTGATTCTGCGTTAATTAATTTTACTATGCATGTTCTTTCCTTGTGATTCGTCACCATGGTTCCATTTCTTCTTGGCTCAGCTTTCTTTTTCTTCTTCATTCTTAGTCTTTCTATTGTACATGGTATTTAGAAAGGCTAAAAACCATATACATAGCCCTAGAAACTTGCAGATTTTGAAGATTATGAATTTGTAGGAGTCTTTTAATAAAAATCATTTATTTCTCACTCAACATTATCTCCTGATTTTTTCTTTAAATTCCTTCATTTTTCTCACCTCTATTTTACACTTTGATTTCAAAATATAAAAATAATAAATTAAAAAAACAAAAAACAACCCCCCTCCCCAAAAAAAAACATTTTATTCACAACCATGTATACAAAATTTAAATTTGTTAACGTGCATAAACATTTTCTTTTTGTTTATTTTACTATTTTAATTTGATTACTTTTTAACTTATTAAAAAAAAATAAAAAAAAAATTATATCATAAACATTACTTCACTTTATTCTTCAAAATAGTGTTATTCTTTTTGTTTATTTTACTATTTTAATTTGATTACTTTTTAACTTATAAAAAAAAATAAAAATAAAAAATTATATCATAAACATTACTTCACTTTATTCTTCAAAATAGTGTTAGGTAAAAAATAGGTTTTCTTTCGGTTAATTCAATTGTTTTAATTAGATTCTAGTTAGTCTTCAAACAAACATTTGTTAATAAGCTTCTTTTAAAAAAAAAACATATGGAATAACACAGATGGTAAGAAGTGCGCACACTCTTTTGGTATGGGAGAAGTTACTGGTTCGAGCCTTAGTTATTTTTTTTAAGAAAACAAAAATTAAAATCAAAGCACTGTCTTTTCTATTTTTTTGTGCATTTCCTTTATTGAATTTAATATTGTTGTTACAAATGTATAAACTCCACATAGAAGTTATTAAAATTGTAAATAGTATTAAAATCATATAATCGCATAAAAATTTAATATTGTTAAAAGGTTAAATTATAAGGCAAATGAATTCATGCTTGGACTATAGGTTAGGGTAAAATTGGCTTAGAGTTCAATGCGCTTTCTTGTCCGGGGCTTAAAGCCTAGGGTAACATTCCCATCTCTTCTCGCCTAGCCCCGCGGGAGGTTGAAAATCTTGATGTTTGAGACTCTTTAGTCTTTTGGCGTCAACAATCACATGTCAGCTGGGGTTGTCACCTTGGAGGCATTCATGAGGCTATTGGCATGTGTGGGAAAATTTGAGGCCTTTGGAGGCCCAACGTTTCATCTCCTTTACCCAACGTTCCACACTTGAGGCCCAACGTCACCCTAGGATGGCATGACATCACCTTTGAAGGCCTAATTAGATGCAAATTGAATTTATTTTGGTAAAAGTGTAATTTTTGAATAAATTGTCCAGGTCGGCCCCGATAGTTTGACCTAAAATAATTAAAGGTCATAGTTTTTGTATAAATAGACATAAAGTGACATTCATTTTCATCATAACTCATCACACACAAGTGGTGTTCTGAAATTTTCTCCTTCTTTAAGGGTTATTGGTTGAAATAACTAGTACACACCTCTTGGGAGAGCTTTATGGTGGTGTATTTTGGCATTTTTCATGGTGGAATGGTCTTCAACTAGGGTTTTACTTGATTAATCTTGGTGAAGTAAGTGGAAAATATGCATTTTTATTCATGTTATGGATGTTTGTGGTAAAATTTACTTGTTTCATGTCTAAGATTATGAAATTGCTTGTTTAAACCGTAGGGGAGAAACAACAAATGCTTGTTTCTCTCTATAGCTATTTTACTAGCTTGGTATTGCCAATTATACATTTTCTTGGGAGTGATTATTAGATCCCTAAAGTTCTATCTCTCTAGTAATCTCATTCTTGTCACCAGTTAAATTGTCTTTCAAAAACTAAGGAAGGAAGGTAAGCCAGGGCCTAGAAGTGCCTACTTTCTCGCAAAACCTCCCTTAAAAAGGGTAAATGCTTGAGGCCTTGAAGTGAAAACACCTCTTGCGTTTACTTCTTCCCTTAGCTAAGAATTATCATTATTTTATTTCCCAAGTGATATTGTTACTATTATTGACTCCATAAGCCCCTAAAAGGCATTGATTTCTACACTTTTGTGGATGATTGAGACCAAACAAACTTTTAACACATCTTATTGAAACTTTCACTAACACTAAAAACATAGATATTTTCTACTATAATCACTATTACAACCATTGTTTTCAATCTATATCATCCTATTAACCATCTTAAACTAACCCACAAAATTGTACAAGGCAAACTACAATCAAACTTGAATTTAGCGTGCATTAAAGTGCCTTTTAGAGTACTTTTCTGAGGGTTTTGATGCCGTTGTTATTAATTCTAATTTGTTGTTGTTGAAAACCTTTGCTACAACCATACTAATCCAAACTAACTTGATTCTAACACCTACATAAATCACTCAGAAATCGCTCATAATAATTGTTGAACAAATTACTCAATAAATGTTGATTTTTCATAATATCTTCTTGCAATTCTGAGCATTATTTTTTGTGGCTGTTACGAAACACTTATTGTTGTTACAAACTGATAAAACTACTACAAATTTGGTTCAACCATTGTTTGGCAGCCATTATAAGCCTATTTTCTAGCTAAATCATTTCAGAACTTGTATATGACATAATACTATCATTTAAGAGTTAAAGTGTTATATTTTGTTGTCATTAAGTACATTTTCTGAAGAATATTGCAGTTGTCATCACTTCATTAAATGTTGTTGTACATTGGTTACTTGCTGCATACATTGGATGCTAGCATTTGCTTTCATGAATTTGATGTCTTATTGAAGCATTAAGCTACTTGTTTCTCTACTAATGTTTGTTATTGTATTGGTAAGGGGCAAGTACACTTCATTCTCCTTTGCTTCCTCCAAAAACACTTAAACCTAATTTGAGTGACCTAGAGAGAAAGGGGTAGTTTACCTTGTCCTTTTCCCTTCCTCAAAAACCCTAGGTCTTGGGACGTCTCCCTTGGAGTGGGTATTTCCTCCTCCTAAACAGAAATGGGTATCCTATTGAGGTGACAATGATAGGATTACCATCGTGTTACGTCAATCTAGGCCTACTTGCCTTTAGGCTTTGGGAAAGTACAAATTGTGCGATAACCGATCCCATTGTATTGGAATCTTGGGAAAACAAAGTGAATAGTTTAATGGAACAAATTCATGTTGGGGAGAATCTTAGTCTCAAAGTTTCTTCAAAAAAGGGAAAACCTCAAATAAAGATCCCATGTGAAAGTTGTGGTGTTCCTTATGGAACAAGGGAAATATCACTTGCATCTTGAACATTTATTAACTTGAAAAATTCTCATATGAAATCAACAACTCATCAACGTAATGTTTTAGCAGTGGGAAATAGTCAAATTCGTTCATGTAATGATGAAGCAACATGAACAACAATGGTTGGAGATAAATTTGAGATTGACCATGCAATCAAACTTCTAAATGATTTCAACAAGAAACAAGATCCTAATTTGTTCAAGGTGGTGAAAGAAACACTTGCCGAATATGAGGACATGAGAAAAGTAAAAGTGGAATGTATATGATGCAATAAATGGTTTTTTTTAGTACTATCTAGTGGTAATATTGCCAATTCTTTGAATGAACACATGAAATCAAAGAAGCATGTTACTTCTACATATGAGGCTTTGCATAATACAAGCTGGTTGAGGATTGACACAATCGAGAGACCCAAGAATACTACCATTGAGAAGTACCAACAGAGTTTGACTAGGTTCTTGGTTTTATCATCACCATCATTATTACATAAGGGTTCTACAAAACTAGGTGCTTCTACTTCAGGTGTGTTAATTATGCAAGTTTTAATTTAATTCCTTTTTGAATTTGAATGTGTACATTATTTTATTTGTTATCTTATTTGAAAGTAGTTTATTTTTTAATGTATTTTTCTTATTATTCTAGGTCATTTATCTCCCTTGATATTACAATGTTGGGGGTATTGGGATCCCTATATTAATAGAAATGGGGAGATACTATATACAAAGGTCCTAACAGATGATTAGTGAGGTGGGAAATTATGGACCATAGAGAAGCATACCAAGAGGACATTATGTTATTATGGTATTGAATGCCATATTGACAACACATATAGGCATATTCATCACCGGAGGGATTTTGAAATAGGAATGTATTTCAATTCATTGACATACAATTTGTGTAAGTTGATTCATGAATGAAATGACTTTAGGATGTGATTATATTGTGAATCAAGGAAAAACATTAAAAGACATGGGAGAGATACAGGGAAATGGAGAAGACTAGACCATTTGACTCAAATTGAACTCAAAATTATTGCACAATGCAAAATCTAGCCATAGATTAACAATGTGATATAGATATTGGGAGAGGATAGAGGTTGCTACACTGTCTATTAGAATGAGGTACTCAAAGGAAAATTTGTTTGAATATATAGAAAGGAAGGATGTCTTTTTTCTTTGCAACGATGTGTGTGTGGCTCATAAGCAAGGAAAATTACAAGGTAAAGATGTAGTATGGGATTTTTTCCAAGATATTTTTCACAACCTGATGCATCAAAAAGCAGGGAGAAGGTATAGTACATCCACAAAATCCATCTATGAGATGATTAAGTTGTGGGGAGGTCCTAGATTACATATATTTATTAGTTTGAATCTGGATGGGCCTTCAATATCAATGCATTTAAGGAAAGTTGGAAAATCATTGACATATATCACAGGGGTACACAATCACATTTTTGAGGTAGTTGGAAAATCTTATGCTTCTAATAAATCCAAACATGATATAAATGACTCATTTCATATATTGCTTGTTGAAGATGAAATTGTCATGAAAAAATATGTTAGGTGGATAGAAAAAACTGATACAATGGTGAGATTTTGTGGCAAGAAAGAATAACATAAGTTCCAATCACATTTCTTGGTGACAGTTGGTGAGGGTGTTGTAGGATACAATATTATTACATACACTTTTAATAATTGTGTGATTGGAGATTCTGCACGTGTTATTATTGCAAACCTTTTACATGACAAGCTTCCTCATTTGGTTCTGGTTGTTCATTCAACATACAATAGGTTCAATGCAAATTTTGTTCATCAGTAATGGGAAAAAATAGAAGAATTGTGGAAGAACATGTTGAAATTTTTTTGGGACCTATTACTGGTCATTCCTCGGATGGAGATAGTAGAAGAAGGCAACTTATGTTGAAGAACTATTCTTCAACTACATGCATTAGATTTAAAATTCCTTGGAAATGATGGAGGCTAATTGGATTGTATGATGGTTTCAAAGTAAGAGGACTTCATGACCCGAATTACATCCACAACGGAAAAAAGTTAGTGAATCCTTTTTTTAGCGGTAGACGAGATTTGATTATTGGATAAGAGAAGGTTAGTTTTAACCTTGTCAAAATGGTTTATAACTTTTAGAGTGGATGATCATAAGCTTAAAATTGAAGATATAGAGGATTGATCGACAAAATTGGGGTTCAACACAACACATTGCTTCAAGGCATGTTTAGAGGTGTTTGAAAGAGATGAGAAGCACATGTGGTTCGAAAGAGAGGACAATAGGTACATAGGCCTATCTAACAATTGTTGTTGAGTATATTGATAGTTTTTTGTCTTGTAGTTTGACTCTTTTGGAAACAGTATGAAATGCTTCAAGAGTTCATCATTTCTTTCTGTTTTGGTTATGTTGGGTATGAAAAAAATATCATACTAATGACGACATAAATTTAATTAGTAGAGAGGCATATAAAGATGTGAAAATTTCTTACCACTTTGCAATTTTGTTGATGAGATTGTTTAGGGATCAATACTCTAACTTGCCATGTGGATTGCACCTGAGTGGGTTTTATGTATGTGAGAACTTTTTTAGCAATGTTGGTGGGATGGTTGGAGTAGAGAGGGACTATGATTCCAATGAATTCATGCCATTGGATCCCTTAATAGAGTTGTTGAATAATAAACGAATCCCAATGGATTCATTTTAATAAATCTCATGAGAAAAAAAATGCACATATGGAATACATTGCACCAACAAGTAAGTGAGGACATTGACGTTTTGTCACAATATGATTCAATATAATACAAATGAAAAATTTATCGAAGCCCTCAATATAGGATTGGAGGATGCATGTGACATTTATCAAATCTTGGCATGCAACCAAAGAGAGACACACGATTTTCTTAGTGATTTAAACCATGGATAGAGGATCAAAATTTTCCAACATTCCAAGTTGTGGATGAAGTAGTTGATGATTCTCCACTAGGTCATTCCAACTCTATATTCCAATATTTTCCCTAAATGGTACTCAATGATAGTGAATTGAAAACAATGGGAAGGGAGTGGAGGCATGGGTTGGGTGAAATTTTAGATTCCATTGATGATAATGAAAACATCACAATCAAACTAGTGGTGGAGATTGATGGTAAGGATATGTATAAATCTTGTTTGGTTAGTTAGTTGAATGGAAATTTGACATTATCCAAGGATAGGTTGAATCAAGTGAGAAATGGGGTCTACTTTAGGCGATATGAGAGCACTCCAAAAAAGGGTGTTTCAATTGGTTTTGTATTTGTCTCAGATTGTGTAGTGTTGTTTGAGAGCAAGTCTATACATGTCGTTGGACATGCTACAAGAAAAGTTGTTTCCCGAAGTACAAAACAAGGTGTTTCTTTTGGGATTTAGTACATTGGAAGAGTTCAAAGAATAATAAAGAAGGATGGTAATAGGGTATTTGATTACCATAATGACATTGATGTTTTGAATAGGCCAGAGGGAGTTAAGCTTCAACTTTGTTGGTAGAATCAAATAAAGGGGAAACACATGGACACGTATGATTTGATGGATCATAATTTCATACAACTTGAAGTTGTTATAGCAATGGCCAAGTTATCATACAATAATAGGAACGATACATACAAATTAGAAGAAAGTGATGACAAATTTTTGAAGATTTTGTCAAAAATCTAAATAGGGTAAAGTTTTCATATTGTTTTCAAAACATTCTACTTTATTTTTTCTTTTTTATTACTATCTTATATATTACTTATAAAATATTCTTGTTGATTTGTTTGTAGTAGTTTGATACTCACTTATACTTTTTGGCCTCAAATTCGGTGAATGGGTCAGATGACCAATGATTGGGATAACTCAACATGCAGTTATTGGGCTTTAAATATTTCTTATTGCCTTCTTGCAAAGTGGTTTTTGAGAGTTCTTGAAATTTCTGCAATAGCTTCAAAATCAGCACTTGTACCATTGGAATATAATAACTATAAAGATTTTAAATTTTATGGATATTATAGTCATGCTTGTGATGGAGTGGAAACAAGGCACCAAACTTGTTGAAACTTTTAAAAGGATAAAACAATTTTTTGTAAATCACATTTTGGTGGCGATGCCCATATTTGAGTTTTTAGACTTTGACATTTTCTAGTTAAACATTTAGATTGAATATTACTTTATGTGTGTTTCTTGAAATGTGTTTTCTATGTAGTTTTCTTCTTAAAATAACATATTCGATTTTACTTTTTCTTGCATGAAAATTCAAAATTGATATTGAATACTCCCTACATACAAATTCTATTTTGAATCTTAGGGAGTATAAAAATGACCCATGTTTCCAAGCACCTTCTACCTGCACCTAGCATTTAGACATTGATTTCAGGTGATGACATCCAAGGTTATATTATGTAACTATTTTCTTCCCTATGGGCTAGATGGCTTTAGGTGGGTTAGACCTGGAGCTTATGGGTCATAATAGGAGCTTAAGATTATTTTGCTAATATTTTCCAACTTAACCACTGTAATTTGTGTGCCTTTCATTTAAGCATGGTCAATAAGAATTTAAAGGCCTTTCAGAGAAGCCTGTTATCGCACAGTTTGTAGGAAG
>JZKD02S0646450.1:283251-314640 GCA_000966675.3 Picea glauca | reverse complement strand
GTTACCCCATCAATCACCCCAACAATGGTCAAGTGGATTAGTGTAAGATCCAAGCAGTCATCCGAAATGAAAGGAACCTAATGCATATATAAGAAGGTTATAACGATCAAATATGTCACATACCATGATACCTCGGACCAATTACCTCATGGAGAAAGAGTCCTCTCTGATGCAAGCCCAAGCTGGTGGTGATGGATGCTGCTACTGCTGACAGGACAAATCTGGTTGAGAAGAAGAGAGATGGGTCCTCAAGGGACATGCTCAAGTCGATCCACTCTCGTACTCCATGTCTGGGATCATGTGGGCCTCGAGACATGATCTCCTAGTTATCCCTAGATATCGTAGATAACAAAGCCTAACTCAGTGAATTGGTTAATATTGCTAGATTTAGTGTTTTATTTCCATGTTCTGGTTAGAGATTATTTTCATGAGATTGATGTTATTTAATTATTGCATATTGTTGAAGTTATACTTTAATATATGCAACATATTTACACAACTAGTAGAAATATATTGCACTTATGGCCTGAATGTGAATGCACAATATTTTGTTTTGGTGATGTCAACCTATTTATTGAAATCACTCAGAAACCTCCAAGTGGATGTTGGAACTCTTGTAGTTCATTATTTGTGATAAAATAAAATTTATATTATTCATTTATGTGCAACTTTAGGATATTCAAGTTTTTTACTTTTTGAGTTCAAGGACCCTCATTTTCATGTGCATGTTTATCATTTCAAAATACGATTGGCATACATAGTAGGTCCCTAGTCCTGTTGTGTATGCCCATGGACATGTTTTGATTTATTGTAGGACAACAATTTACACATAAGGAGACACAAGTTATATCCATGGAAGAAACGAACATAAGGGATACTAACTTCATATTCTTGATCTTTTCCTATCATAAGGTTCCCTCAACCTCACATCCTTATCATGATGCATTCTATGTTTATTTCTATGCTTCAAGCCTTTCTCCTAATAACCTTCTACTATCCCCATTATACACTTGACCTACCAATATGCAAATCAACTTTGTATGGGCCTTTGTGGCTACATCAAAGAAAACTTCATTGATACTTAACTTTATTCACCCTTGATGACTTATTCCAAACATCTTCAACTGGTGACCATCTTGTGCCTTGGAAATTGGTTCCATCTATGGACCACATTCAATGTGTTTTTAGCAATGGGTCCTTCATTGTGTCACGCATAATGGCTCCTTCCATGTGCTCAAACCATGACTTCTTCCAATTTTGTTTTGATGGTGGATTTTCCATAGTACTCATGATTGTTTTTATATGTTGGATGGCCTTCCATAGGCCTAATAAATACACTAAAATGTAAGACTTCATATTCTATTAGGCTCTATGTTCAAGTCTTTTTCATGACCATTCCTTCCCATTAAATTATCTCCATTATAAATTGACTAAAATTGCACGTGCCTTACCTCCAAGGGCTTATTCCAATCCTATTACCAATGGTGGTCTCATAGATCTCTATACAAATGTGACCACTTTGACTTAGAGTAGCCTCTATGGGATTTCATCTATTTGTACATTTTGATAACTAATATCAATTCAATCCTTATCCTCTTAAACACACTTAACCAATTACGTTGTTCATATCTCACTTTGGGATACAAAACGGTTGTGTTTGTTTGCACTTTCTTAGGATAAATCTTGTGATCCCTTTTACGAATCGAGTTTTGGTGGGGAAGGAAAGTATGGAGTATAGGATATGGGATGTTTCAAGAGAGAGTGACTTATGCATCTCAATCATTTCTATCCATCGGCATGAGAATGCATGAGATAATAATTTCCACCATCATGAACTCCCTCTAAAGTGTAGTAGATTCCACTTTTCCATCCCTTATTCCTTCATCCCTTTCATATTTTAAAGGGTAGGGTTGGGGCATCATCCAAAGGTTCCAAATTGATCCATCCTCCCTTTTCAATTTGTCATAAACTAGCAAGTTATTTAATCTTTCCAAGGTATTTTCATGTTCTTTTAAGCTAAGGTTCCCATTCATTAGGGCCATTCTATAGAAAGAGAAATAATTGTACCCTTGTAAGTAATAAAAACACATAACCAATTTATTAGTTGATTGGTATAGTCTCCAAAATCCAACACTTGACCATGATCATTCACATTAGCCACGACCAAAACCAATTATATTGTAAAACTTGATGCATGTTGTTTAGTTCTAGATTTAGAAAATATATCATTTCTTGATTACATTTCCATAGGTCAGGTCTCCTACCATCATACATAAAGGGAACTTGATTGATTATTGTGATTCAAATAAGTTTCTTGGATTGGGTCCAACACCCTTAGAACATCCTTTTCCAAGTAAAATTAACTCAATTTGAAAATGAAAAAACATATCCATATGAGTTTCTTTTTACTATAGTTGGGTTATTATTGGAATGTAGGCCATATTTTTTTATCAAAACCAATTCCTAGAAGGGAATGATCATTGTAGTTGTGATAAATCTGAAAGACTAATGAAAATTGTGATAAGTTCATGAAGACTCTGATGATAGTTGCGATAAATCCTATCCAATCCAAATAATGTGTCAAACACGGGGTCATAGTACCACTTTCATGTTGTAACATCCTGCTCTTGCGTGCATTGAGTGAACTTATTCTTTGAGGACACTTGCTTGCAAGCGATTCATATTATTATACTATTGGTTGATTGATTATGATTATGAGGCATTATGGATATGATGATATGTTATTTTGTGTATTTACATAGACAGGTGCTATTGAGTGGGTTCTCTTGAGTGTGCAAGACTTAGACCTTGAGGATGCAGAGGCATCAATGAAACCCCTTGGAATCTGGATCGAGTCAGGGAGTGGACTATTGGGGTTTGATTGTTTTTGATATGACATATGCACATCTGATTAGATGTTATGATGATTAATTTTTATTTCTGACATGCTTCATTGATGATGCAGGATGACGATAGCTTGCCGACCAGACTCACATGTGGAGTAGAGGGGTCACACACGAAAAAAAGAGACCCGAGGGAGAGGTGTGGACAACAACCCTTCCACAACCTACTAGCACTCCCGCTGTGCCTCGAACTATAGGTTAACGATTACCTAGTTTGAGAATACCCACGATGTCATGAGGGAAGACTGCGACAGTCGCTCACGATGATTCTAAGGGGCACGCAATAAGGCAGGGACCTTATTCCTTAGATTCCCTTAGTATCCCACGAGATCACCTGATAGAGTATTGACTCTAGGGTTTTTTTATGTCTACCAAGTCAGTTAAGAGGCGAGTGTCACCCTTGGAGCACGTAGTGCATCCTGAAGGGAACGTCGCGCAAGGAAAATGAAAAGAGGCGAGTGGAACCCTTGGAGCACGTAGTTCATCCTGAAGGGCACGTCACATTTTTAATTTGTAAGCGAATAAACCTAGACGACCTTAGAATGAATGATCTGTCAAGTAATATTTAAAAACGATTTCCCTAATAAAAATGTCGCCCAACCTAGTGAAATTAAAATCTAGGTCTAAGTGACACTTTTGGTCAAAATTAATAATCATAATTAAAAATGTGACGAGAAGGGGGTAAGAAATTCAATTAATTTATTAAAATCAAATTATATTGAGGGATTAAAATTTTAAAAGGGAATTGATTGTTTTTCTACATATGTTAATTAAAATTTATTAATTAAAAATAAAAAGGAGTAAAAGGTGATTTTTATACACTTGCTAATTTGAGTTTTAGTTAATAAGGGAAAAGAGGGAAACTTAAAAAAATAGGAAACTAAGGGGAAAAGGGGAAACATAAAGAAAAAGGGAAGGCTAAGGAAAAAGATGATTGTTTGACATAGTAAGAAACCTTGCCTTTAAGAACCTTCTAAAATTGAACTCAACTAGGCGTTTTTAGGAATGCTTTTTGGTGGATGAAGGAAATAGGAGTAATTAAATAATTAATTAAATTAATTTATGGTGCAACTAGGGGGATGGGTGACATGTGTACGGAGGAGGTTTTTTCTGAATTAAATTAATGGAAAATAATTTAAATGGGAAGTTGGGAAAGAAATCACTTAGAAACTCTATAAAAAGGATAGAGGAGGAGTATGGATCTCTTCTTTATGTGTAATGTTACGCTGCTGAATTCTTTATGTGGGAGTTGGGATACCCAGCTCGGGTAACAAGTGGTAGCTCAACCTTGCGAGGTGAGTTGGGTGTTAGATGTTCTTCGATATAGTGTGCGTGGCCCATTTACAGTTTGGGGGGATCAGGGGAAGAAGAGTACCCCTAGCGTTAGCTGGTAGGTACCGGTGAGGTCACATCGGTCGACAAGCGGGAGCTGGACGGAGCATGCGCAGGACAACGACTCGGAGTTGTCGCCTTGGGCAATGGTACGCATGTGTTTATTTTGAATGGTATATTAATATTTTTCTTGCACTTTCATTACCGTATTTATATTGTGTAAAGAAATGTGTTTTACTTGGCATTTTTAATTGAGAACTTAAAGTCATCATAGCTTTACACTCGATGCTTTTGAATTGATTTCCTTGGAAACCCAATCCTTGATTGCTATGACTGTCTGGTTTTGTTTTATTGATTATTATGATTAGATTGCACTTTATCTTCTGCTCTTATCCCTAGGTCATCATTCCATGCCTGAGCAGTCAGCCAGGAGCCGAATCGACAGTCATCACTTCGGTGTATAGCGACCTATAGATTCTAATGCCCTACTTTTTTGTGCATGGATGATGAGCGAAGGATAATTTTTGCCAGTTGTCTACCCATTCTTAGCTCTGCATTGATTGTTCCTAGTTGAATGATTGTCTTGCGCCTTATTTCAATTGATTACCTCTACTTATTATTCATCCTTTCTTCTACGATTTTCATGACAGTTCCCAGCTCTTGAGTGAAAAACTCTCAGCATTTGTCCACTTGAATGACAGTGTTTCTTTTAAACTATTGTGACTGTGATTAAATTCATTTATTTGACAGTTACCCATTGTATGACACCATTTTTCTTTACCTATTATTGATTGTGAAATGGGTATAGCCATTACATTGACTGCGAGTTATATAGCCATTTGAATCCATAGCCACCCATTTTTACATAATGACTGCGAATTTATTCAGCCACTTACAGGTTGATTGTGAATTTATATACCCAATTCGAATGTGAAATTATGTATTGACTACATTTTTATGGAAATGAAGGTATGTGTTTTAATGTCTATGTTTTTAGTTTTTTCAAACCACGCAGAGAATGATAGTGATACACCTACGTTGATTTTGGTATCTCTGCGGTTCATGACCACTATGTGTTTAATTAGCATTGATTGTAGGGCTTGAACAATGACTTAATTTTATCACCGATAATTTAATGTAAATGAGAGTGACCACAAATTTGATGTACAGGTTGAGACTGAGTTATAACCGATGTCGTGTATCTGGTATACATTTTGACAACGAGTTTGTATAACCATGGTATTTACCTTGTGATTTAACTGTTATGCCATGCTAGTTATTATTATCATGCAATTATTTATGTGAATACACTATGATGTTTACCCAGCCCTTCTCTGTAGTTTTCTTTACATAGCGATACCTCACATCTATATCATTATGATATCCATAATTTCATCTATTTGTTATTTAGACAACGATATGCCTGACAACTAGTATTTTTATGGCAATGATTATATAGATAGCCAATCGTATGCAGGCAATGATTGTTTGCAGACTGCATTTGATGTAGATAATGCCTCATTTTATAGATCATATATATGGTGATTTTATTATACAAATTTCTTAGATAGCGCATATATTATATAGATCCTATCTACATCCATAGATAGTGATTTCATTATAATTATTCATTTTTAAAGGACAAGAAGTTTATATTTAAATGATAGTGATTTATAATGTCAACGATTTAATGATTACAATGTAATGATAGTGAATTAATGATCACATTATATCCCTGTATCTATCCCTACACTTAAACATTTCATAATTTAAACTCAGTGATTTTCCAATGCTAGACAACCACTTAAAAAGTCAGCGATTCACCTTGGGTGCGATTTTACTTTATAAACCCTTTTTTTTTACCTGCATTCATGTAGATAGCCATGCTGATTAATTCCTTTAATGCAAGACAACTTTACTTATAGACAACGATTGGTTGTTTCCTAGATTAAGGGACATCATTATATATATTTAATGGTTAATTCCTCTAATGGACAGTAAATTCTCGGCAATGATAACTCTGACAACACCTCTTTTGTTGACAGCATCATGATTGTTGACCGTGATCCTTCCTTAAATTTGTAACATTCTTTAGTAAACAAGAATATGGAATACACATCGATGTGTCCCAAGATTTCAGTAAACCCTTTGACAGTGATATGATATCAACTTATAGATTATATGGATAGCGATTTGAAATGCATTCCGTAGATTGCAATTTTATTATATTGTCTCAGTTTAAAGATAGCATAACTCAGCTTTAAAAGATTTTTGTTTTATTTTTTTAAAGGACATTTGTTTTATTGTTTTAAAGGACACGTTTCATAGTTGTTCCAGTTAAAAGATAACGAATCTCTCCTTAGGAAAATACTTATCTGACATTGAAATTGGAAAATAGCTACAATGAATTAATCGTTGATAATGACTATTTAATGTGTACATATAGATGTAGGGTTGCAATAGAATTGTCAAGCAAGGAATTTCATGTGTTGTATGAAGGTTATAGTCATCTAATTCCCTTGTGTCTTGTTGGATTGTCATTTGGGTGCTTGAGTTAGTCATCTTGTGGTTGGCAGTTAATTCGGTCTCCTAGCGTGTTAAATTTTCTTGGGTTATTGGTCTAGTTCGGTTGTAATGCACCTTGGTTACTGTCACGCCTATCGCCTGGTGACAACATGATTCCTAATTAGGGTATCATCGCGCGCCCTGATGGATAGAGGCAAATGATAACCTGTCCAGAGTCTGTGCTTCCTGATGTGGGTGTTGTTCATGGTAACTAATGTTGGCACTTGGATTGTAATGCTTTAACGTGTTTGGTTTTGTGCGATGTAGAGGTTTCTAGTTCTTGGTTGTCGAAGCCATAGTGTCGGGTTGTTGATGTTGTCCTTTAGCTTGTAGGTGTTGTCTTGCTTGTGTCGGGTAAGTATTCATTTATATTTGTCTTAGATTGTCGAATGTTTCGTCCAATTTCCTGATGTGCTAGTGTTTGAGTCATTGTTGTCTACTGCCCGATTTGTGTGCCTTGTGATCGTCGTCACATTGTGTTGTTAATTGTTGTCATTGTTGTCTTCCTACCTAAAAATAAAAATAAAAAATAAAAAAATTGCGCCTTTGCATCGCATCGCTTGTAGTATGTAACAAGTGGGGTCGTTACATATGGTATCAGAGCGAGTTCAACCCACAACTTGGGAACACTACAACTTTCATTGATATGATATTTGATTATAATGTTGCTAATTAATTTGACTTGTATTCGTGTAGGTAATCATGGTTAGAGGACGTCACGGAGGCAGATGACGGGGTGCTAGGGGAGGAGGCGCGACACCTCCAATAGCATCCATGCATGAGGGGTCTCACCCCCAGGGGGACGAATCGGTTGTTGAGTAGGAGCATATAGCGATGGGTGATGTGGTTGTTTTGATGAGGTCCTTTCAGCGTATGTCTGAGGCACTGATCATTCGTTTGGTCAGAGATGATGCCAAGGCGTCGGCACCCCCTGAGGTTCCACCGTGCGCTCCGGTCAGTACTGGTAGCATTCACCACAAACTTGAGAAGGTCAAATTTCCCGAGTTCTTTGGTGCCCCGGATGACGCAGTCGTTGAGGCATGGTTGGAGAATATGCCAATGTGCTTTGCACTTCACGACTATACCTCCAACATGAAGGTCCACATGACGGTATTTCAACTGAAGGGGAGTGCCCTCCTATGGTGGAAGACAGTCCTACCACAATTGAACATGGTCATCGAAGATGTTTCATGGGAACTGCTTGAGGAACGGTTCCAAGAGAGGTACCTATCAGAGGAATTCATTGAGCGTCATCTCAACGAGTTCAACGCCTTGCGACAGGGCGGTTGTATGATGCCCAAGTACGAGGCCCATTTTATGGAGTTGCTTTGGTATGCTCCGCACCTTGATACCAAGAAACTTAAGATAAATAGGTTCTTGTTTGGCCTTAATGTCAGTATACATGCAAAGGTTAGGATTATGATGCCTCATAACTTGCATGATGTCATTCATAAGGACCTCATAACAGAGGAGGAGCTTATCAACGGGGGTCAGAGCAGGACTCCAGCAAAACTAGCAGGTCATGTGTCATCTAGTGCGCTGCAGCATCAGACACCAACCAGACATACGCTAGGATATCGTGGCTTCTAGAGAGGATCCACTTTCACTAAACCTCGGCGACCCGTGCCACAATAATGGACTGCTTACTGAGGACCACAACATCAGTCGCCACGTCGACTATAGCAGTAGCATTTTAGGCCTGTTCTGTAGAACATACCAGGATTCCAGGCCGGTGGTACGTCGAATTCTACTTCAGGTACCAGGAGTACTGGACCGAAGAAGGGGTGTTGGACATGTGGGGAGCCACACTACCAGTGTGATTGCCCAGTGGAGAAGAGTAGATCATCTGGATCAGTCGGACCCACTACCATGGGAGACTTGGGCAAGGCCCATCAGATTCATGCAACGATGAATAAATGTCAGGCAGAGCACCAGTTGACTATGTTAGAGACGTCAGGTAATGTTGTTGACCAGACCCTTAGTATTTTGATAGATCCTAGTGCTACCGAGAGTTTCATTTTTGGTGCAGTGTTAAAAAGGATTAAGGTAAAGGTAGTTGAACAGGATGAGTTTATCTTTGTGGAGATGGCTTCGGGAACCAAACAAAAGGTTGGAGGAAAGGTTACGGGATGTACCCTTAACCTAGGAGAGTTTGTCACTAGGGACAACCTGTACATCATGATATTAGGATCTTATGACGTCATGATCAGTACAGACTGGTTGGAATCGCATGAGGCGATACTCAACTGTAAGATGAAACGGTTGAGCTTGGTCGATGATGAGGGACTGAGATGCAAGATTGTAGGTCAAAACCAAGGAGTTTCCCTATGTTTCATCTCTTCCTTGCAGCTATGTAAGAGCATGTGCAAGGGGTGTAAGATTTATGCGATCCTCTGATTCCTTGCGTTAAACGAGAAGGGAGTAGCGGAAGGTCTAGAACACCTTCTAGTGGTGAGAGAGTTTGCAGACGTCTTCCCGGAAGAGTTACCTGGGATGCTACTAGAGAGGGAATTGGAGTTCAGCATAGACCTAAAACTGGGGATTGAACCGATATCAAGAACACCTTATCGGATGTCGACCCTGGAGTTACAAGAATTTAGAATGCAACTGAAGAAGTTGTTGGACCTGTGACCGATACGTCCAAGTGTGTCACCATGGGGTGTGCCTATTATATTCATATTAAATAAGGATGGTTCGTGGATACTCTGCATTGATTACCGTCAATTGAACAAGGCAATGATCAAGAATCAATATCCATTGTCGAGGATTGATGATCTGTTTGATCAGATGAAGGGTGCGATGGTGTTTTTGAAGATTGACTTGAGATCAGGGTATCACCAGTTACAGATCAAGGAGGATGACATCCCTAACAATTCCTTTAATATGAGGTTTGGACATTATGAGTTTATTTTTTTACCGTTTGGACTAATGAACGCCCCAGGGGTATTTATGAGTTTGATGAACGGGGTGTTCCAAGAGTACTTGGATAAGTTCGTCCAAGTATTAATTGATGAGATTTTGATTTAATCTCAGACGATGGAGGAGAATGAAGAGCACTTTCGCTTGGTACTACAATGTCTGGGAGAGAAAAAAATTGTATGGGAAATTGTCTAAATGCTCGTTTTACCAATCGAAGATTCACTACTTAGGACACGTCATCTCCGACGAAGGTATCGTCATGGATCTAGCAAAGGTTGAGGATATTATGGAACGTCCTCTGCCGATGAATGTCCCAGAAGTGCGTAGCTTCATGGGTTTAGTAGGATACTATCAACGGTTCGTCGAAGGATTTTTGAATATAGTAAATCCGATTACGGAATTACAGAAGAAGAATAAGAAATTTGTTTGGACCGAGAAATACGCGAAAGAATTTCGGAGGCTCAAAGAGATATTGAAAACAACACCAATACTAAAGGTCCCTGACATGGATGCGGACTTCTTGGTATGCACTGACATATCCAAGGAAGGCTTAGGCGGAGTCTTGATGTGAGACGGTTGAGTGATCGCTTACATATCGAGGAAGTTGAGAAGGCACGAGGAGAACTATGGGGTGCATGATTTGGAGTTGTTATCCATTGTATATTCCTTGAAGGTTTGGATATGCTACCTTATTGGATGAAAATTTGAACTAAAAATGAACCATTGTGGACTACAACACATCTTTACGCAAAGTGACCTGAACGCGCAACAATAGTGTTGGTCGAAATAGCTTAGTGAGTACGATTTCGAGATCACATACATAAAAGGAATAATGAACCGAGTGGCAGATGCATTGAGTCGGAGACCATACATCTTTTTGGTGTTGCCGCTTCAGACGAATCTACATGAAAATATTTTATCTTTACAACACGACGATGACTGGTACAAGGAGATCAAGGATTTTATCAAACAAAACACAATGATGGTACCAAGATTTGAAGGATTTACGTTTGACGACGATGGATTTTTGAGGTTTAAAAATTGGATTTACATACCATCGAACGACGAGTTGAGGAGTTTGATCCTAAACGAGGCTCACAGAGAAGTGTACATGGCTCACCCAGGGGTTACGAAGATGAGGGTGGACCTTAAAGACTTATTCTTCTAGAAAAGAATGAAGGCAGACATAGTCGACTATGTGGCCAAATGTATAGAATGTCAGTAGGTGAAGGCTCAACATAGACATCCAACAGGATTACTACAGCCTCACGCTATTCTAAAATCAAAATGGGAAGTCATTTCGATGGATTTCATTGTTGGATTTCCACTGACGACAAGGAGACATGACTTGATTTTTGTGGTAGTCGACACTCTGACGAAGAGTGCTCATTTTATTCCTGTGCGTACGACGTATCAGGCACCTAACATAGCTAGAGTTTTCATCAGTGATATTGTGAGGTTGCATGGCGTGCCTAAGAGGATTATATCTGATCGAGGATCGGTGTTTACTGGACGATTTTAGACTAGTTTCCAAGAGGCCTTGGGAACCCAACTTAAATTTAGTATTGCATATCACCCAGAGACAGACAAGAAGACTGAATGAACAAACCAAGTCTTGGAAGACATGTTGTGCATGTACGTAATGGACCAACATAAGCGTTGGGAATAATTCTTGCCACTGGTAGAATTCGCATATAACAACAGTTACCAAAGCACCATTAAAATGGTGCCCTTAAAGTTTCTTTACGGGTGACTGTGTCAGACACCCTTGAGTTGGGATCGGCTTGAGGATAGGGTCCTGGTGGGACCAGAAGCAATACAATAAATGGAAGATAAAATGAAAACAATAAGACAAAGGATCAAAGAAGTGTAGGATCGACAAAAGAGTTATGTCGATGCGCACCATGTCGACTGTAGTTACGAAGTTGGTGATCGAGTCTTCTTACGGGTAAAAACGCATAAGAGTTTGATCAAGTTTGGAAAGGGTGCTAAACTCTCTCCTAGGCTTGTAGGACCTTTTGAGATTGTGGAGAAGAAGGGGCTTGTGGCCTATCGACTAGCCTTGCCTAATTATTTGAGGCATATGCACAATGTTTTTCACGTATCTGTTTGGAGACATTATATTAGTGATCCTACACATGTTATTGACATGAGTTCCTTGCAGGTATCGAACGAGGGTGTGCTCATGGCTGAGCCGATCCACATCCTAGATCATCGCATTCGATATCTATGGTGTCAAATAGTAGATTAGGTCAAGGTCTAGTGGAACAACTATAGTCCGCACTTGGTGACCTGGGAGGACACATATGATATGCGCCAACAGTTTCCATTTTTGTTTGATAGATAGACTTATGATACTGTGATACACATTATTTTGTCACTTATATACTGTGAAACTTCAGGACGAAGTTTAGACCAAGAGGGGGTATGTAACATCCCGCTCTTGCGCGCATTGAGCGAACTTATTATTTGAGGACACTTTCTTGCAAGTGATCCGGATTATTATACTATTGGTCATTTGATTATGATTATGAGGCATTATGGATATGATGATATGTTATTTTTTGTATTTACATAGCCATATGTTATTGACTAGGTTCTCCTGAGTGTGCGGGACTTGGACCTCGAGGATGCAGAGGCATCGATGAAACCCATTGGACTCTGGATCAAGTTAGGGAGTGGACTATTGGGGTTTGATTTTTGTTGATATGACATATGCACATCTGATTAGATTTTATGATGATTGATTTTTATTTTTGACATGATTTGTTGATGATGCAGGTTGATGATAGCTTGCCAACCAGACTCACATATGGAGTAGAGGGGTCACACACGACAACCAGAGACCTGAGGGAGAGGTGTGGAAAGCAACCCTAACAAAGCCTACTGGCACTCCCACCATGGCTCGAACTGTAGATTAATGATTACCTAGTTTGAGAAGACCCACGATGTCGTGAGGGAAAACTGCGACAGTCTCTCACGATGATTCTAAGGGGCGTGCAATAAGGCAGGGGCCTTATTCCTTAGAGTCCCTTAGTATCCCATGAGATCACCTAACGGAGTATTGACTCTCGGGGTTTTTGATGTCTACCAAGTCATTCAAGAGGTGAGTGGCACCCTTGGAGCATGTGGTGTGTCCTGAAGGACACGTCATGCAATGAAAATGAAAAGAGGTGAGTGGCACCATTGGAGCACGTAGTGCATCCTGAAGGGCACGTCACATTTTTAATTTGTAAGCGAATAAACCTAGACGGCCTTAGAATGAATGATGTGTCAAGTAAGATTTAAAAACGATTTCCCTAATAAAAATGTCTCCCAGCCTAGTGAAATTAAAATCTAGGTCTAAGTGACACTTTTGGTCAAAATTAATAATCATAGTTAAAAATGTGACGAGAAGGGGGAAAGAAATTCAATTATTTTATTAAAATCAAATTATATTAAGGGATTAAAATTTTAAAAGGGAATTGATTGTTTTTCTACATATGCTAATTAAAATTTATTAATTAAAAAGAAAAAGGGGTAAAAGGTGATTTTTCTACACTTGCTAATTTGAGTTTTAGTTAAGAAGGGAAAAGAGGGAAACTTAAAAAAATAGGAAACTAAGGGGAAAAGGGGAAACATAAAGAAAAAGGGAAGGGTAAGGAAAAAGATGATTGTCTGACATAGTAAGGAATACATCCTTTAAGAACCTTCTAAAATTGAACTCAACTAGGTGTTTTTAGGAATGCTTTTTGGTGGGTGAGGGAAATAGGAGTAATTAAATAATTAATGAAATTAATTTTTGGTGCAACTAGGGGAATGGGTGACATGTGTACGAGGGATGTTTTTTCTGAATTAAATCAATGGAAAATAGTTTAAATGGGAATTTGGGAAAGAAATCACTTATAAACTCTATAAAAAGGATGGAGGAGGAGGAGTATGGATCTCTTCTGTATGCATAACGTTATGCTGCTGAATTTTTGACTTGACTGACTTATCTTGTGGGAGTTTGGATACCCGACTTGGGTAAAGAGTGGTAGTTCAACCTTGCGAGGCGAGCTCGGTTTTAGATGTTCTTTGGTATAGTGTGCATGGCCCCTTTGTGGCTTGGGGGGCTCAGGGGGAAGAAGAGTACCCCTAGAGTTGGCTGGGAGGTACCGGTGAGGTTACATCGGTCGACAAGCGAGAGCTGGATAGAACGCACGTGGGAAAACGACTCGGAGTTTTCGCCTTGGGCTACAGTACACATGTATTTATTTTGAATGGTAGATTAATATTGTTCTTCCATTTTCATAACTATACTTCTATTATGTAAAGAAATGTGTTTTACTTAGCGTTTTTAATCGAGAACTTAAAGTCATCATAGCTTTACGCTCACTTCTTTTGAATTGATTTCCTTGGCAACCCAATCCTTGATTGCTATGACTGACTGGTTTTTTTTTATTGGTTATTTTGATTATATTGCGCTTTATCTTCCTCCCTTATCCCTAGTTAATCAGTCCATTCTTGAGTAGTCAGCCATGAGCCGAATCGATGGTCGTCACTTTGGTGTATAGTGACCTATAGATTCTAATGCCCTACTTTTCTGTGCATGGATGATGAGTGAAGGATAATTTTTCCCAATTGTCTACCCCTTCTTAGCTCTGCGTTGATTGTTCCTGGTTGAATGATTGTATTTTGCCTTCTTGTGATTGATTACCTCTTAGTATTATTCATCCTTCCCCTCTGCAATTTTCATGACAGTTCCCAGTGCTTGAGTGGAAAACTCTCAGCATTTGTCCACTTGAATGACAGTGTTTCTCTTAAACTATTGTGACTGTATGACAACATTTTTCTTTACCTATTATTGACTTTGAAATGGGTATAGTCACTACATTGACTGCGAGTTATATAGACATTTGAATTCACAGCCACCCATTTTTACATAATGACTGCGAATTTATTTAGCTACTTACAGGTTGATTATGAATTTATATAGCCAATTCGAATGTGAAATTATGTATTGACTGCATTTTTATGGAAATGAAGGTCTTCATTTTAATGTCTGTGTTTTTAGTTTTTGCAAACCGTGCAGAGAATGATAATGATATATCTGTGTTGATTCTGGTATCTCTGTGGTTCATGACCACTTTGTGTTTAATTAGCATTGATTGTATGGCTTGAACAATGACTTAATTTTATCATTGTTAATTTAATGCAAATGAGAGTGACCATGAATTTGATGTACCGGGTGAGACTGAGTTATAACCGATGCTGTGTATCTGGTATACATTTTGACAACGAGTTTGTATAACCATGGTATTTACCCTTCGATTTAATTGTTAAGCCATGCTAGTTATTATTATCATGCAATTATTTATGTGAATACACTATGCTGTTTACCCAGCCCTTCCTTGCGGTTTTCTTTACATAGCGATACCTCACAGCTATATCATTATGACATCCATAATTTCATCTGTTTGTTATTTAGACAACGATATGCCTGGCAGCTAGTATTTTTATAGAAATGATTATATAGACAACCAATCGTATGCAGGTAGTGATTGTTTGCAGACTGCATTTGACATAGATAGTGCCTTGTTTTATAGATCATATAGATGGTGATTTTATTATACAGATTTCTTAGATAGCACATATATTATATAGATCCTATCTGCGTCCATAGATAGTGATTTCATTATAATTATTCAGTTTTAAAGGACAACAAGTTTATATTTAAATGGTAGAGATTTAATGATTGCAATGTAATGATAGTGAATTAATGAACACAGTATATCCCTGTATCTATCCCTGCACTTAAACATTTTAGAATTTAAACTCAACGATTTTCCAATGCTAGACAACCACTTGAAAAGTCAGTGATTCACCTTGGGTGGGATTTTACTTTATAAACCCTTTTTGTTTACCTAGATTCATGTAGATAGCCATGTTGATTAATTCCTTTAATGCAAGGCAACTTTACTTATAGACAACGATTGGTTGTTTCATGGATTAAGGGACAACGTTATATATATTTAATGGTTAATTCATCTAATGGACAGTAAATTCTCGGCAACGATAACTCCAACAACACCTCTTTTGTTGACAACATCATGGTTGTTGACCGTGATCCTTCCTTAAATTAGTAACATTATTTAGTAAACATCAATATGGAATACAAAACGATGTATCCCAGTATTTCAATAAACCCTTTGACAGTGATATAATATCAACATATAGATTATATGGATAGCGATTTGAAATGCATTTCGTAGATTGCAATTTTATTATATTGTCTGGGTTTAAAGACAAAATAACTCAGCTTTAAAAGATTTTTGTTTTATTGTTTTAAAGGACATTTGTTTTATTGTTTTAAAGGACACGTTTCATAGTTGTTCCAGTTAAAAGATAACAAATCTCTCCTTAGGAAAATACTTATCTAACATTGAAATTGGAAAATAACTACAATGAATTAATCGTTGATAATGACCATTTAATGTGTACATATAGATGTATGGTTGCAATAGAATTGTCACGCAAGGAATTTCATGTGTTGCAATACAACAACAACAACAGTTAACGAGTGGGGTCGTTGCACATGTATCAATTGTTGTAGCTACAAAATATCTAGTATGCCAATGCATTTCAAGGGTTTTTTTGGAAGAGGATTTTTTGTGTGATGGTTTTGTCAGGGTCCCAAAGAGGGATGCAAGAAGGTTCTCCTTGCTCTAGTCCAATTGCTTCCTTCTTCCATACAACATATTTTTCTAGTAGCTTGATTATATTATAGACATCCTTGAAATTACCATTTTGAAAAGAAAAGTTTCATCCTTTTTTCAATTCTATGGACTTTGGTAGAATACTTGTGTTGAAATCAACAAAGAAATCTTTATTATTAGTCATGTTTCACATCACATATTTCGAAGTCCCTACAACTCAAGTAACCTCATTACATCAACGTGTCCATGGCCTTCCTATTGGTATTTTGGAATCCCTCTCTAGTTGAACTCATGTTGTGCAGGGTGGTTTGTCTCCCCCACATTCATCATCTTTAATAAGAATTAGGTTGGTGTCAGTCATATTTGTGTAGAATGTTTTACAAAAAGTTGAGAATTGCATTAGGAAAGAAACATAGTGTTCTTTGGATTATGATCAAAGATAATGAACATTAAGATTATATAGATGTTTCTAGGATGTGTTAGTATGGTATCCTAATCATTGACATGTGTGGTCATAATGTTGACTCTCGCTTAATATTACAAGTGTAAGTGATAAATCACCATTAAGCAAATCAGGGTTTTGTCAACATGTAAGACAATGAGTTGATCTGTGGATCACTTTTTTACCCATCATACTACCCACTACCACCTTGTTGACACCATAAAGTCATTTCATAACAAATTCACAATAATTAGAATAATTTAAGTGAGAAGGCACACTTGCAATCCTTTTATCTAGCATTAATCATGGATTTGACATAAGAAAAAGTCACGATGAATGGTTTACGATCGTGATAAAATATTTCCTACATGACTCTGCCTTTCATTTTTTTCGATGGAGTTCACAAAAAAAGTTCTAATGGACTTATTTCCTCCACAATGAAGGGTTTGGTGAGTTCTGATGGAATTCCCTCCAAATGTTGGATTCATCTGATACCTATGTTGAATAATCCCATGGGCCTTCTATGTATGCCAATTGGAATAACCACTTGGCATACAAAATATGCCCGCTTGGCATACATAGTAGGCCCCTGGGCCTACTGTGAGATGACATTTAACAATATTTTATAAACTTGATATGGTCATTGATTTTGACAAAAATAGTATTGATATTCTTGTTTACATGCTTTTAATTGATGCATAGTTGATGCTACTTAGATGTTCTCATATATTATGTTTTAACAAAATGGTAATTCTGTAGAAATTTACATTTTGTTTTCTTCTAGACTAAAATATATGACCAAGAATCTTATAATTTATTGTATTGTCAAGATAGTAACATTCAAATATTTATTTGCCTTGCCAACTTTAGTATAGCACAAAAACATACCAAAATAATATAAATTGTCATGAGGAGTTGACTGGTCTTGTCAGCTTGAGTACAAATTTGTAGACTGTGAGCAAGTTGATATGTGATGTTGTTGGGTTTCAGACACATTTCAGAGCTTCCCATAATAGTTTAAGTTGCTTGACGTGCCTCCTTTGTCTTTGTTGGATAGAGTTGTTGAAGAAATATTTATCACACTCAACTTATTTATCCAGACCTTTCATAACCCTTGTGGGGATCCCATTAAAAAAATATGCAACAGTTATTGGTATAGGTTCAATTTCTTGTCAATGAAGTAGATGTGACATATGAGTCTTTTCACTGATATTAACTAATGACATGTTCAACCTCCAAAAAGGTACAAAAAGAGTACAACTAAGTAGAATAGTGGGATGTTATAAAAATCAACATAGAAGAGACATTTCCACCATAATTGCATTATTTTAAAACTTGAAAATACACTTGCAAAATGTTGAGATATGCATGCCACCTATATACTCTTCAATTGAATTTCTTGTTATAGTCCCATTTGAAATTGGAAACTGTCTTATTTCTTCATCCTAACATCCCTATTCATAGTCCTACACCACACCAATTATTGGTACTATTGGAATTTAGGAACAAGCATAGGTCCACTGTAGCTCCATGTCAAAAAACTTGAGATGCCAATGTTTTTACAATGCTTTCTTATGGTTAAATAGTCTTTATGGGTGGGAAAACATTGAGATCAGTACCTCAAGTTTTTTAATAGCTTGTGCATAATAGATATAGGGTTAAGATGGAGTACACAAGGTATTTAAGTCAGCCTTTTTTTTGGTGCACATCAGCACTATAGTCCACATCAACATTACACAAAGAGTTGAAGAATCCACCCTATTGGTGTTGTAGTATAACACCAAGCCATTGAACCCAAGGTTATCTTATTATAGTGGCATATCCCTATGTTGGGATGTTAGTGCACTTGTTTGCTTATTTTCAAAAAAACATTTGTGATTTGTAGGTGTATAAAAGTTCTGTAATGTTCCCAAGCCAAGATGCAAGGAAAATCACGGTTTTGGTGTCTTTTTTTTAAAACTTTTATTGGTTGTGGCATTTCGTCAAACACTTTGCTGATTTACTTATTTGTATGTGTTTACTTGCAGGTTGATCCCTTGATTTTGGTCTTAGGGTTTATGTTGATGGATTTAATGTATGTTGCAGCAATAAAAAAGAAGATACTGGAATGGAACATACCTCAACCATATGCAAGATCAACAATATGATAGACAAGCCAAAACACCTCAGATCTGATTTTATTCATAAATAGAAGAACCTGATACAATGAAGATGTCGATCTAGAATGCTCAATAGATGGATCCAATAACAGAATAGGAGCTGCTACAAAATGATCCAAGAAGATACTATAAGCCTCCAAAGGATGAATATACCATGAATACCAATACAAGAAATATATGAGCCATATGAAGTGTCAACCCCCAAGCTGGAAGATGCCACACCCTGCTGGAACACTGAATAACCTCATCAAATCATCCTTGCTACCAAAGATGTCCAAATTCTCCAATGAAGATGCCAAACAATAGATTTTATAACTGCAAGAACAACCCAGGTGCTCAAATCGGTGAAAGACCTACTAGACCCTTAGATCTAGCCACCCTCCAAAGAATGGTGTGCCCCCGTGGATGCATGAAACCCTAGATAATTCGGCCTTCCTCCTAGAGGCCTCCAAACGCTCCATGAAACCACTAGAATGATAGATCAGGGCTTGGCTACATCCCTGGTGAAATCCCAAGCGAAATGATGAAGATATGATCTACCAAATGGCGGAAATCACTTTTTGAAGTGTGCTCCTCTCCTCCAATTCGTCCCATGCATCTAATAAATCAAATGATACATAAAACTCCACTGGAATGCACTAGATCTAATGGTCACGACCCTGTAATGAAAACCTAGGTGCCCGAATCTTTAGAATCACTACCAATCACCTGGAACGAACTTCCCTCAATGGATGGTGCTCTCCCCTTGATGGAAACCCCCAATGGTGTGCCCTCCTTCTCTTCCTGTGCATCTGGCTGGTGTAGAACCCTCCTGCACTAATGTAGATTGAAACTAGAATTGTGTGGGGGAGTATTGCATCCCCGAGACCAATCTTAGGATAATCTAGGTGGAATATTTCAACATTGAATCGTCCTCTAGGGTTTGTTAAGTGAAAATCCTCAAAACCCCCAAGGTATGAACTCTCTAGCTAGAAGCCTGATATCAAAATGATAAATATACATGAATGAATGAGAGAATAGAGGCCCTTGCCTCTCCTTTACACTTCCTGCTCACCTTGTCCCTCCAAAGTGACTTTCATTTTATTAATATTTAATTAATTAATTAAATGACTTTAATTAATTAATTAACCTTTTTACCTCTGAAAAGCGCTTTATATCTCCTTATGGCTTCCTTGGCCACTGAAAGTCACTTATCACCATGGTATCCTGTAGTGTTTCTCCTCTTGTTTCCAATGAGCTATAACACTGAGAGGTTCATCCAAGTATTGTGCCCAAAATGACCTCTTCAGTGAATTTAATTGACTTACAGCTCAAAATACTCAAAATCATGAAAATCGTCGGAATGCAACGGAACCAAAGCCAACCTATGCAGAATGGATCATAATGATGAAATGGGATGAGATATGCAAGCCAGACCCTAAAATACCTCTCAATAATCTATGTAATCACTATAAACTCCATCTGGCTACTCTGGTCATCATAACCCTTTGTAATGTAATGATGTCCCAAAGTGGGGACATTACAGTCCTCCCTGCTAGAAAATTGATTGTCCTCAAGAAATAACCAAATACCCTCACGTATAATACCAGGATCCCATGTCCACATGTGGGACACATAGTAGACCCCATCCAAAGGTGAACTATCACGCACTCTGCCCCCTGGGTCCCATATCAAGACATGAACTGCAAGCCCCTGGGAAGCAGAATCCTGAAATGTATCAACACTGTGAAACTCTTGCTCATGACTCATGGCCTCATCCCTAACTGAGTCCATCCTCCAAGATACTACCAAGATCACCATGGCCTCCATCAATTGTCCATGTTGATGTCAGAATGAGGTACTATCAGACCTCCATGAGACACTCTCAAGTGATGTGCTCTCCTCAATATTGAAGCTCAATGGAAATTCAGAAAAACTTTCCCCTACAAAGGCCCACTCACCCCTGTCAGTCAGTGAAATGTTCAATCCTCCAATCCTTGGGTCCCATTCTAACCTCTGTCAAAGATTATCATGCTGGCTCTTCACTACGTTGACCATGCCTGACTGCTCCCTGTATATATACTGGATCCTCCACTCCTGGATCATCAAGCTGAAGTACCTGTGGAAAATGGACCTGTTTTCTAGAAACTGCATCTGTAAGAACATATCTATGGGAGTGTCTGATCATGATTATCGAAAGTGAAAATTTGCCTCGCTTCGTGGGATAAGTCCCTTCCGGCCCACTCCAAACCAACCCATGGTAGGCATATGTGGCTCTCTGGTGTAACCTGGGTCACCTTGTAGTAAAACATCTTGCTAGCCAAATGAACACCTAGATCCCATGGAAAAATTGGAAGTTTATCACGTCCAATCTCCTCTAACTGCTCCCATGTGAGACTGATCATTGTCAGAAGCCCTCTGTGCTCATTTGATATCACCTGGCCTATGATGCTCGCCATCACGCACCAAGTCTCAACTAGCTACCTATGACAATCGACCTCTATCTGGCTGGATGCCATAAAGATACTCATGTCAGGTGGTCTTGGCCTAGACACTCCCCATGTCATCAGCCACTTCCTATCCCTCATCATGCTATTGTCTATGATAAAATTGTCAGGACAGGCTAACAAAAACATCTGCAACTGACTGTAGGAATGTAAGGTGTCACATGCTTTGGTCAATCCCATCGGTACCCATGATAAATACTCTATTGCGGTCATCACTGAATCCCAACCATCTAGTACAATCGAAAGTAACTCGTCCAACTACTGCTCAACCAACCTCCATCTCTCATCTCCCACGCAACTACTGATATGGTGAAGGTGATCCCTCATAACTAAGTGTTGCTGCAAAGGGGTGACATCTGCATGCTCCCTAGGTGTGTATCCTCCCTGCAAGGCACTATACCCCTCTAAATCCCACCATACATATCGACATGTCTCTGTGAGCTATCACTCATCATTGTATGCTCTAACATACTCATGTCGTCTCCCATAGACTCATGTTGTATCATAGATCCTGGGAGAACTACTAGATCAACCTCTACCTGAAGGTCCATTGCCCACGGAACACAAATGGAAGTGTCCTCCATCAACTGGTGCTCCTCTGCTAGACCACCAACGTCATCTAGCCATGTGACCGAAGGACATATCTAACTATCCACTAGGATAGATGAAATGGATCTCTGATGAATATCCTCAAGAAGCTCCTCTGATTTGGACTCTGATTCTTGAAGGGTTGTTTGGGTGCCTCTCAAGAATCCTTGAGTGCTCTCCAA
Organism: Picea glauca; assembly: GCA_000966675.3. Lineage (NCBI taxonomy): Eukaryota > Viridiplantae > Streptophyta > Pinopsida > Pinales > Pinaceae > Picea > Picea glauca. Next base: position 292,387 of record JZKD02S0646450.1, on the reverse strand, counting down.
CTCTTGAGTGAGTCGGTCCACCTCCAACTCCTTCTCCCTCACAACCCTATGATACATCTCACCAATCCCCAATAGGTAGTCCCCGTCTATCAACAACTGATGGTAGTCATTCCTCATCATATATACTCTCTCCCTGAGAGTATGAAAATCATCCATGGAAAATACCTCATCTGACCTTCCATGTGCCACTGATGCTCTCTAGCAGTAATCTGCCACCAATGTATGCATGTCATCACTGGGCCTGGTGGCTGCATGATCATATCCTCACTGACTCTCAATTGTGTTGCTAAGTGGTGTGACTCTTGATCACCGTCATGCTGAGGTGCCACCTCATATCCTTCACTGCTAGTGTCAGTCCTGCTAGTGTCAACTCTAGAATCCCCAAAAAAACTCTCTACATAAGATAACATGATGAACTACCCACTATCTACTGTTTTGTTGGGTCCTCTTGTATGCCACTCCACTTCATCACTGGATGTTATCTCCCTCTGAATCACACTGTATCCTGTATGAGTAGTTGTATCCTCTTATGCACTCACTCTGCTACTATCATCTGCACCTGGATCCCATATAGATGTGTCCAAACACATGCTATGGTCATCCTGACCAATAAAGAGTGCATCCCCATCAATGCAGGATGATCCTAGAAATAAGTGCCCCATCAACCTGTCAGTATCCCCAATTTTCTCAACTAATGGAGTCTCCAAAAGCTGTGACTCAATCTCCTCATGTTGATCTATATGTGTAAGCTCAATTATCTGTACATCCTGTATCTCATCCTAGATTTGTGGATCCATGTGTCTCTAGTGTGTATCTCTCATGTATGGCTCCTCCATCATATATTTCATACCACTGCTATCCTCATGTGATGTGGCGGTCATAGGTGTCTGGAACGATGACAGATGTATCATAGTCACCAAAGGGTGCTCGTCATCTATAGGTGCTAGCACGTGTGAATCATCACTAGTGTCACCACTTTGTTGAGGCGTAAGGTCATCAATGGTATGTGATATGTCTATTGAGACAATGGTGCTATTGTCTTATACACCCAACTGTCCCTCCAATGTGCAAGGGTCACTATCCTCCTCAAGGGCTCAAGAACCACTAGCCTCTGTGAAAGAGTCACTATCATCATCAGACTACTCCAAATAAGCATATATCACTCCATATTCATATACCTCATCATCACTTTCATAGTGCACCTCAATAATATGCTTCCTACCCTTACCCATACACCTATGATCTGGTTCCCAAGTCCCCTTGCAACTGTAGCAAAGTTGTGTTCTCCTAATGGGTGTGGGGTTTCTCTATTCTTCCATCCATTTAGTTTCTCTGGCTCTCTTTTCCTTTGCTATGATGATCCCATGTAAAACATCCTCTTCACTCCAACTGGGATTTCTTAAGGCTACATATTGTGGAAAGGTTATTTGAGCCCTGGCTTCCTTTCTAAGGGATGAATATTTTATCTCCAAGTATATTATCTCATCCATTTCTCCTTGTGTAAGACCCCTCAAGCTGGCATGCATGTGCTAATTCCCACTGGCTAGCAGGAATCTAAGATTTGATACCATTGTAATGTTCCCAAGACAAGATGTAAGGAACATCATGGTTTTGGTGTCTTTTTTTTTTAACTTTTATTGGTTGTGGCATTTCATCAAACTCTTTGCTGATTTACTTGTTTGTTTGTGTTTACTTTCAGGTTGACCCCTTGATTTCAGCATTAGGGTTTATTTTGATCAATTTAATGTATGTTTCAGCAATAAACAAGAAGATATCGGAATGGAACATACCTCAACCATATGCAAGATCAACAATATGATAGATAAGCCAAAACACCTCAGATCTGATTTTATTCATAAATAGAAGAACCTGATACAATGAAGATGCCAATCTGGAATGCTCAACAGATGGATCCAATAACAGAATAGGAGCTGCTACAAAATTCTCCAATAATATACTATAAGCCTCCAAAGGATGAATATACCATGAATACCAATACAAGAAACATATGGGCCATATGGAGTGTCAACCCCCAAGCTGGAAGATGCCACACCCTGCTAGAACACTGAATAGCCTCAACAAATCGGCCCTGCTACCAAAGATGTCCAAATGCTTTGATGAAGATGCCAAACAATAGATCAGGTAACTGCAAGAAAAAACAGGTGCTCAAATCGGTGAAATACCTGCTAGACCCTTGGATCTAGCCACCCTCCAAAGAATGGTGCACCCCATGGATGCCTGAAACCCTGGATAATTCAGCCTTCCTCCTAGAGACCTCCAAACGCTCCACAAAACCACTAGAATGATATATCGGGGCTTGGCTACCTCCCTGGTGAAATCCCAAGTGAAATGATGAATATCTGATATACCAAATGGATGAAATCACTTTCTGAAGTGTACTCCTCTCCTCCAATTCGTCCCATGCATCCAATAAATCAAATGATATAAAAAAATCCATCGGAATGCACTAGATAAAATGGCCACGACCCTGCAATGAAAACCCAGGTGCTCGAATCTCCATAAGCCCTGCCAATCACCTGGAACGAACTTCCCTCAATGGATGGTGCACCCCCCTTGCTAGAAACCACCAATGGTGCACCCTCCTTCTCTTCCTATACATGTGGTTGGTGTAGAACCCGCCTGCATTGATGTAGATTGGAACTAGAATGGTGTGGGGGAGTATTACATCCCCGAGACCAAGCTCGGGACAAGCTAGGTGGAATCTTTCACCATTGAATCATCCTCTAGGGTTTGTTAAGTCAAAACCCTCAAAATCCCCAAGGTATGGCCTCTCTAGCTAGAAGCCAGATATCAAAATGATAAATACACATGAATGAATGAGAGAATACAGGTCCTTGCCTCTGCTTTATACTTTGTGCTCACCTTGTCCCTCCAAAGTGACTTTCATTTTATTAATATTTAATTAATTAATTAAATCACTTTAATTAATTAATTAACCTTTTTACCTCTGAAAAGCACCTTATCTCTCCTTATGGCTTCCTTGGCTACTGAAAGTCACTTCTCACCATCCTATCATGTAGTGTTGCTCCTCCCAATTCCAATGAGCTATTACACTAAGAGGTTCCTCCAAGTATTGTGCCCAAAATGACCTCTTGAGTGAATTTAATTGACTTATAGCTCAAAATACTCAAAATCATGAAAATCGCTGGAATGAAACGGAACCAAATCCAACCTGTGTGAAATGGATCATAATTATGAAATGGGATGAGCGATGCAATCTAGACCCTAAAATACCTCTCAATAATCTATGTACTCGCTATAACCTCCATCTGGCTACTCTGGTCATCATAACCCTCTGTAATGTAACGATGTCCCAAAGTGGGGACATTACAAGTTCTATCATGTTTCCACATTAAGGGGTAGAAATAAAAATAGGTATTAAAAATGTCATGAAAAAAATTGATACCTAGGTTATCGAGTAAAAACAAGGGTTTTTAAAATTGTAAATATGTATTGGAAGGGGGTTAAAAAAAAGGATTTTGGGGGGGATTTTCAATATCCATTGAAATTAAGGGTATTCTTTAATATCCCACAAATGAATGTGCTATGTCACAAGTTCATTGAGTGAAGCCCCCATTCTCATTACCTATCTTCATTGCAACTCATGTTACTGACAGCATTGTATATTTAATGAGCTCGTTCTTTGGTGCATAGGTATGTCATGGATGACTATAAATCTTAAGTATGAGATGGAGTCATGGAGGAGTCATCCATGACTGACAAAAGACAGGCTAGCCTTAAAAATCCAATTTGTCCGGGCATAAGTCTTACCTAAATTAACTTTTCATCTGAAAAATCATGGGATAAGTCGGCGATGGTCAAATGTCTTGGATGTGATCGACAATGAGAATTTTTTTAAATTTGCATGATATTAATAATAACTAGGAAGGAAACAATGAATATAGCACCACCTTCTCTAGAATAAGAGATGGATTCGATCAACTAATCACAAAATAAATAAATGTTTTTTTAATATTCCAGTAAAAATCAAAATATAATTTAACTAATGTAAAAATTTGAAGTGAAGATGAAAATTTATGGTCAACCCATCTTAATAGGTAGTCAAAAAAAAATTGATCACTATATAGACTAATTGGTGGCAAGTTAATGTTTGAACATGAATTGTTTTCCCCCACTTATTTTTTATACAATATGGGAGCCTTTTCTTAAAATCTGTGTCTAATAATATATGTGTTACCATCCTGCATGCTCTATACTTATGTGTTTCATCAATGTCAATCATTCGATCCAATCTATCTTTAATACCCCTTAGTATATTGTCATTCGAGAGTTCTACATGCAAACTTGGTAGCTTCACTCACACCAATTGTTTTGTAGATTCTTATGATCTTGGATCAAAGAAGATTGGCCACTTCTGTAGGGATAATAACGTCGATCCCCAACACCATCAACCCTTCAACACCCTTTATGTGTCTTTTTTAGATTTGAAGAAGAACCCCATACATCCCCTTACCAACAAATGTAACTTTAGAGAATGAGCCAAAAAAGGGAAACATACTCTTTGGAGCCAATCATTTAAGGTTCACTTAGCAATATACCTACAATAGAATTTACAATTAGGGTTGCACTGTTATACTCCATAATTTTCTCTAACATCACATCTTCCCTAGCCACCAATCTCACCCTACTTCACATTTGCTTCTCACATTGCCATGCATTCATTTTCTTACTTTTTCTTGCATTCTCCATATTCTTCTCTAACCCTCCATCATCACCACTCAGTTCTTCCCATTCCAAGTTTCTCCCCATGAAACCCAAGCCTCTTGATTCCAATTGTGTGCTTCTTTCCATGTCCTCCTAGTTCTAATGGCTTGCCTATGACTAAACCAAATTTGACTCAATTTCAACACCTACATACCTATTCCCCACTTGGATTTGATAGTCATTAGAGTTGCACTATGAACATCCTCTTCAAACTTACCTCCATATACACCAATGTGTAAATCCATACCAAGTGTTTGGATCCTTGTACCATAGCCTTTAATGATCTTGACATGACTGATATCTCCATCCTTTGAAAATTTTCAATCCAATTTTTGTCCTCAGACTAAAGCCTTCTCCTGCAAGTTTGATGTTGTCATGGTATACACTTCATAGGGTTTATCACTAGGATAATGACCTCCTACAGTCACAAGAATCTACCTTCCCTAATATGGGTTTGCAAAGTAATTACTTAACTTCTCCTTGGACTCCATCTACCTCCTTGAAAGTCCACGATAATATATTCTTACATCATAACTCATGTTTATTATTGAAATGATGTAGATATATTACTAGATTCCCTAATTATTGAATGAGTTTAACACATTATGATATATTCTTACATAACAATACATGTTTATGGAGTAGGTTCACAAGTGAACATATGTTTATGGAGTAAGCTAACAATTGAACATATGTTTATGTCCAGTAAGCTAATAAGTGAACATATGTTTATGTAATTTCTAAAAAAAAGTTGTCAAAGACCACTCTTGAAATTTAACAAAAATTCACGACATTCCAAAATTTATATTGCTTTCATTTTATGTTCATATAAATTAATATACTAGCATTCACAAAAATTTATAAATTGTCATTTAAAAAAAACATTATTGATTATTTTCTAAGGTTCAAAGCAATAGAATGAAGCAATTAAAAACATGTTTTCAATATAAATACAAATGAAAAATAAAAGAAGGTACATTACAAAAGAAAAACTACTATTTCAATTTAAAAAGCAAATTTGAATCACTCAAAATATCAAAAACATAAATACAATCAATAACATACAAACTTTTACTTAAGTGTACTACATTTTATTATTATTCTTATTATTTTCTTGGAAAATATACCATAATTTGCATTCAAGAGGAAATAAATTGAAATGCAATGCTACTAGTTTCAAAGTCTTCAAAATAATAGTCTCATTTGGTTTCTCTACTTATTTTGAGAAATACCTTCAAAACAATAATCTCTTTTGGTTCTTATTCTTTGTTGTGTTAGATGGTTTATATTATTAAGTTTGCTAATGTTTTTTTTTTTTGTTAAAAATGTTCGTCATTTGCAGGGCTATCATTTCAATCGTTGGCTAATAAACCAAAATCTAGGGGCATCTAAGCCATCAAAATCACTCGGGGATCGCACCCGGCCTAGGTCACACTAACCCTTAACATGGATGAATTTTTGGTGTCTCTTCCTGACTAAAAACATTGTAAGGGTATTTAACTCGTGTCACCTAGCAATTGAAACCCACACCTTAACCGATTGAGCTAGCCAGAATTGACTTTTTTTGGATGTATTAACAACATATCCAACAAAACATTTATTTGACTAAAAAGAAAGGCATCAAATAATGATAATAAGAATGTTTAATATTCAAGAAAGCAATGTTCTACTCAATAAAAAAATAACAACTTTTGGTTTATTCAAATTTCTTCCATAGATTCCACATTACATTATCTAGAAAGTATTATAAATATTTAGTGGTTAATAAATTTAGTTTAGGAATAGAATTTGATGTAGTCTAAACTTTTTACGCTTTTATCTTTTTCCTACGGCTTTTGTCCAAAATTTAGTCATAAAATTTATAAAATTGTCGAGGTTACATATTGCGGGTGACCTCAAGTTTTTGAAGGTGTTGAATTTGGATTTGACATTGTTTAATTTTAAAATAAGAAAATTGTGTAAAGTTATGATACAATTTAAAAAAAAAATCATTTTTTTCTTTTAAGCTAGAAATGTGTTACCTTCTATTAACTAAAATTGAACTAGTACATATCCATTGTCTTGATGACAGAGAGACCAACTAAGGAAACCAACTCCAACACCAGAACTTGAGTTTAAAAGTGAGTTTGCCTAAACAGCCAAAATTGAAATGTTGAAACAAAGCATATTGTCTATCAAATTTAAACAAAAAACCTAGAAACTGAGAAAAATGATAAATCATGGAACATAGTTGGAAGACCATCATTCTTCAAGTGCACTCTCGCTACCATGGTGTTGGGGAGGAGTAGTTGCCATGGTGTTGGGGAGGAGTCGACCACTCTAGGACAATTACGCTCTGGAGAGGTCGACCAATAGACATAGGCCTAAGATGCAAACCAGATAACCTATCAAAGAGTTCACCAATTTTAATTTCCATCTTATCTTGACGATATTTATTCTTAGCCATATCCTTGTGGAGGTCAAAGATAATTTGCAACTGATATTATGAAAAGTGGGTGAGTCGTTCTTCCATTCACTGCATAAAAGTATTACCGTGTTGTACCATAATCTTATCATCCTCATTTCCCCTGCGCTCCTTAGAGTTAGGAGTGTTGTCCTGCTCATTCCCATCGAGAGGCCTTCTAGGAGCCTCCTCATTGATTGGAGGCAACTCTTCCTCTACAATTGCATGACCGCATAATTCCTGCTCGAGACAAGAACCAAAAGAATTACCCTCATCCTCTTGGTACTCCATAGAATGTTGCATTGATTCAAAGCTACCAGAATAAGGTGATGAGTAGCAACACTGATTATAAATACTACGAGCGGTGCCATTTCCCCGACGCGACCTAGCTCTCTCGCGAGGCATGTTTCATGGAAGGGGTGGGCTTAGAATAAAAAAAATAGGCACCTATAGAAATAAGAGACTAAATACCACTTAATAGTGAAGGAATGAAGCTTTGTGCTACTAGTGAGGATTGCGATGGAAAAACGAACCCAATGTGGGCCTTTGCACAAGAAAATCAACGTATTGTCCTGAGAATTAACAATTCACATAACTGCAACATTAATCCCAATCAGATGAACAATACCAAAGTGGAATATTCAATCCATCACCATACTAAAAAATTCATGGGATTGAATGAGATGTACTATTAGGGAATTAAAACTCGTGGTAGCCACTAATCTTGGGAAAAAAAATAACACTAGATGGTTGCGCAAGAAACCAAATGACAACTCGTCATTGATGTAGAGTTAACACCCCATCCGAGGTTTAAATTGAAGACATGGGGGTGGGATTTGATCCACTTATGTGTGCACGAGTTATGATAGCATTTAATATAATATCTATCCAGGTGAAACCACATGTTCAACCACTACCTCAAGGTGTCCTCATGGCTCCAGGTTAATCAGCCCTCATTGGAATTGAACCTTGCCCAATCTTGAAAAACTCCTCGCTTTCCAGCATTGGATCCAACCCCTTTGGACAAAAAAAAAATCAGTGCATACTTAATGAGTTCATTCCTCAGTGCATAGGTCTAACATGGATGGCCTTAAAACATAATATGGAATCATGGAGGAGTCGTATGTGCTCAACAAAGGACAAGCTAGACTTAAAAATCAAGTTTGTTTGCGCACTCGCTTAAATTAACCTATCATTTGAAAAATCTCAAGAAATTCGACGTTGGTTGAATGTTTTAGATGTGATCGACAATGAGAAAACATTTAAAATTGTATGATATTAATAGTGAGTCCTTATCTTAGACTATGCTTATGCTTGTGTTTTGTTTAATTGATAAATACAATCAATTAGAATTGGTAGGGTTGGAAAATCAATAACCCCTTTAATAGAAGAATTAGTTCTCATGTTTATATAGGCTTGAACGTGAAAGAGATCCAAATAAATAGTAACCAAATTACAACTACATACAAAAAGAGGTTGTAAAAGATTATATAAACTAATTTGAACTTTTATCACAATGAACAAAGAAAATTGATATAATGACAAATATGTGAAACCTTCTTCTATGTCTTAATGATATGAGAAGAATTAAATAACAATCTCAATATTTACATATAAGAATAATAATTGTTATAAAGGAAAGTGTCATTGTAATGAATATAATTTGATCTAAATAAGCTTACTATTCCTAACTATCACAAATCAATTGATGTTCACCTTACATATTTAATTTTTATAACTAAGTACTCTCTTTATATATATATATATATATATATATATATATATATATATATATTTATTTCATCTTTAATTTAATAGATTTATAATCATCTTATTTATTAAAAACAAAAAATATATATTTATTTTTTAAAAATGTTTTAATGTAATAGTTATTTATAATGTAAAATTAAAAATTTATGAAACATTCAAAACTTATAATAATGTATT
>JZKD02S0646450.1:239715-257729 GCA_000966675.3 Picea glauca | reverse complement strand
CTTCACTCCAAGAAGACCTTGCAACTGTGCAAGTTTCTTCTCTTTGGAGATTTTGTTGAATATGTAGATGTCTGCACAGATCTGATGAAATAGATGTACCATTGATATGTCCACACATATCCACTTTCTCTTCTTGTAATTAATAATATCCAAATAAATTTTGGATGAAACTTTGAAAACCGTGCGGTCATTTATGGAAAAATGTTGATTTTTTGTTGATTTTAAAATGATCATAACTTCACTTAACGGACTCCATTTCGAACGATTTTTTTTTTTAAATTGGATATTTTCCCAAGAGGAATTAAAATATCCAATTTGTTTATGAAAATTTTTCTCAGAAAATATCAGAATGGAGTCTGATGTGCGCAGCTCCCTTTTTGTCTCCTGAGATGCATGCATTGCGCATGGAAAAGTGTCTTCATGTGACTCCTGAGATGCATGCCATATATATTCCACATGAATTTCAGAAAACAAATCTGAAATGGAGTAGACACCATCTTCAATTATTGGAATACAAATTTGTGCAAATAGTTTTGTAGAAGACTCTTCATAATAAGAGGCTTGATCTTCTGGTGGCTTCTCTTCGGGCTCTATCTGTTCAACCTCCTGCATGAAATCTTCACAATATTCTTTATTCCCAAGTAGAACCTCCAATATGGTCCATAATTCATTTGGAGTGAATTCGTGTGTGACATCACATACTTGGTGGAGAATTCTTGAAGAAATAGATAAGCAGAAAAATCCTATGGCCATATCTTGTCTATTGAGAAAGTCATTTTTCTCATTGGTGGAATCAAAATCTATTTTCATTGCCATGGTTATTTGGTATAAGCCTCTACTTCTGAGAAGAATAAGAATATTTGGCTTCCACTCCAAATAGTTATGAGGCGTGAGAAGTATTATCAGTGAGTAAAACATAAATTCCATATTTTCTGCGTTCTTCAATCTTCAGTACCTGCAAAAAATTATTTGGTGTAGCTTTTGCTTAGTAGTCCGTCATCTCTGATACCATGTAAATGTGTTGAACCTACACATAATATATCTAGATAAACAATAATACACACATTTGCAGAGAGAATTTGAGAAAGAAGAAGAAGGAGAGAAAGAATGAAAGAATTCTCATTAACTGTATTCCACACTCAAAGAGTGAATAATTTACAATAAATATAGGATACATGAGTAAATAATGAACCATAGTGGTGGTATAGAGTGATCTGGAAACATGCCAGCAGTTACGGGAGTGAACTGCCACCTAGTCTAGTCTCTCAGGTAATTACAGGAGTGAACTGCCACCTAGTCTAAGTTAACTAGTCAACCAGTCTTCAGTTAACTGATTGAAACGGAGTGAAGTCAGAAGGAGATTAGGGAATCATGAGTAATGTGATAGTCTGATGATGATCCCAAGGACAATGCACATTAGCTGGTGATGATCCAAATGTTGCATGGTGACAAAACCAATGTAGCATCTAGACTCCACCCAACTAGTCAAACTGAAGTGTCAACTGAAAGAGAATATTCTCCATCTAGAATATTCTCCCCTAAAATATAGGAGACTAAATAATGACTAATAAACCTTAGGAAAAATAAATCCTATGTGCGTGTGAAGTAACTCCAACAGTCAAATTTCTTAGCTTGCTACAACTAGTTGGGGCGCATCTCAGCCAGATCTGGAGGTGCCAAGTCTTCAAGGGAAAGAAATTGATCTTGTATTGATTTGTATGTTGTTATTAAAGGCCTAGGAGGTCTCAAATAACTCTATCATTGTATCTTGGTGGCATATTCAACCCAGAATTATTTTTCTTTGCTATATCATTCCGGATCTACAGATCTTATGTATGGAGGTCAACTTATTATCTAAATAAAGGTCACATATGAAGTTATTTGAGCCTTTTCTTGTGTTATTTCTCTTGTATATTGTTATTTCCATTTTTTTTCATTTTACATTCATCCTTCACATGATATAAAACTCAACCAAGCACTCCCACCGCAACTTTGAGAAGCAAAACTGAAAAAAAAAATCAAACAAAAAATACATACCAATCAAAAAGTAAACCCTAAGTTCCTTGTGAATCTGCTTGGGAACATTATAGTGGTATCAAAGAGAATTCCTTCTCTAGCCTATGATTAAACTAAATCCCAGGAGGAGAGGCCATGGGGGGCGACCTTTATTAGATATTCTAGAATAATAAGTCATTATGGGGAAAACTCATGAAACAAAAGATGTAGTGTCAGAAGAAGAAACAATTTTAGCCGAAAAAGTGATCCAAACAATGAGTGACACACTACAGAACAACCAGGTTATTATGCAGCGCAACCTAGAGGAGATGTAGAATCATTTATCCATAGGGGAAACTAATAGAAACAAGTTTACACCTATACCCACAATCATTACAAGGGGATGAGACATCAAACAAATTGAAAAAGGAAAGGGGAAAATGAATGAATCCACAAGAAGAGAATTAGAGAGGAAGCAATTATACTTCATTTGAAAAGAACCATGGTAGCTAGGTCATAGGTGTATGGGAAAAGGAAATATTCACTATATTGAAGTGGTGTCTAATAGTGAGGAAGAGACTGATGATGAGGAGAGTGGAGCCATCCATAACATACATATGAGCCACAGGGAGGAAGAACAATCCTTGCATGCATAGGGTGGTGAGGTACCTCCACACCATGATGCAGGACTTAAGAAGGTTACCATTTATTCTATTAAAATGGTGCCTAAGTTTAATACTTTTCATATGAAGGGAGTTGTGCAGGGACAAAGAGAAATAGTGCTAGTTGATGGAGGAGCTTCTCACAATTTCATTGATATTCCTATGGTAGAGAGCAGACACATTCCCACAGTAGACTTTGAGGGATTCTTGGTTGAAGTAGTAGGAGGAAGCACTATGGATTGTGACATGTGTATTCCATGGATGAGATTGACATTGGGAAGATACACCTTGACACATGATTTCTATGTGGTGGACATTCCAGACACTAATATCATATTAGGTGTGCAATGGCTTAGTACCTTGGGACCAATTACCAGCAATTACAAAACCATGGAAATCTCTTTCAACACAGAAGAAGGAAAGAGGATCACACTTAAGAGGATGACAGGAGAGGCACCTATAGTTGTGACTTCCAAGAGAATGAGTGAAATATTTAGGCGTGACGAGGTGGCATATGCAGTCAAATTCTTTTTTATGGAAGAAAGTAATGGAGAGCACAAGAAATACCCTCCAGACATACAAAAACTCCTTCACAAGCACAAAAGGGTCTTTAAGTCGATTCCTCCAGGCAAACCACCAGATAGGGGGTTTGAGCACATAATAGAATTGGCAGAAGGTGCCAAACCGGTCATCACTACACCTTACATGCACTCTAAGAAGCACAGGGATGATATTGAGAATTCCATCAAGGAATTACTATCCATGGGACACAATAGACCCAGTTCAATCCCATTTTCATCGTCATTTTTGTTGGTGAAGAATAAGGATGGGACTATGCGCATGTGCATCGATTACAGAGATTTGAATAAGAAAAATATAAAAATAGGTATCCCATTCCTAAGATAGATGAGTTGTTGGATGAGTTACATGGCGCAGTGTACTTCACTAAAATTGATCTGCACTTTGGATACCATCAAATCTGGATGAGGGAGAAAGACATACATAAGATGACCTTCATATGCCACTATGGGAATTATGAGTTCATTGTCATGCCTTTTGGATTGACTAATGTGCCAACCACTTTTCAGTTATGCATGAACCATGTGTTTAACAAACAACTGAGCAAGTACCTGCTTGTCTTCAATTATGACTCTGATCTACAGTAGAACATGGGAGGATCACCTCAAACATGTGGATGCGATATTGAGCATCATGGAGAAATAGTCACTATATGCCAAGGAATAAAAATGTGAAGTTGGGATGATGGAGGTTCTCTACTTGGGACACATTATTGGAGAAAAAGGGGTACAGGTTCACCAAGAGAATATCCAAGCCATCATTGATTTTCCCACACCAAAAACACTCACATAGCGTAAGGTATTTCTTAGTATTTGCAGTTATTATAGGACGTTTTTCAAGGGGTTCTCCCAACTTTGCACACCCCTAACTGATTTGACCAAGAAGGGGGAATTTAAGTGGAGTATTGAAGCACAATAAACATTTGGGAAAATGAAGAAGGTGATGACCACTTGTCTTGCATTATCCTTTCCCGGTTTTTCTCGGCCTTTCATATTGGAGTGTGATGCATCAGGTGAGGGTGTTGGAGTTGTTCTCATGCAAAATAGGCATCCCATTTCCTATGAGAGTCAAAAATTGAGGGAGTTTGAGTTGTTGTGTACCATTTATGATAAACAACCAAAGCCTTGATGTCACAAGGTCCCCTTCCGATGACCCTTTGCTCCAATACACATGCTTTCTCTGACTTTAAATGAAAAATATCCACAATGACTTGATAAATTGAAATGAAGCCCTCAAGTATGAACTGAAGTAGAATTCCACATCCAATTCTTATCCTATTCAATATTAATCTTGCTTGAATCAACCTTATCCTTTTCCATGAGAAATCCCTCTTTATATAGAGGAGAGAGAGATGGTTAAAGAGATTAGGATAATCCCACCAAATAAGAGAAGCGTGTAATATCCCAACCATATGGATGCCACCTCACCTTCTAGAAGATTCCCTTATAGAAATTTTGTAAAGCTTAACCTTTTCTTAGTCTCTTAACTTCATCGCACCCTAGTTGTGGAGCATCATGTGGAGACATCGCATCCCAGATTTAGGGTAGAGGGCGATGATCAGGCATCGTCGCACCCTACATATAGTGCAGCCTGTGACGACCCTCCTTAATAGGATTTTTAGAAGAGAAAGTTAGTCTCTTCCTTCATGAAGAGAGGATATTTTTTGGGAACATGAACACATGTTGTTAGTGGATTACCAATATCACCAAAATAACGTGTAACAGAATTCCCCCCAAAGTATGAGGTTGGAACTCGTGACAGCCGAAATACTTTATAGAATGTATGTGTATTGAAAACAAAGAGTGCATGAGTCAGGAACCTGCAAACAATCAAGCATCAGCATAATAATATACCATTGTCCGAGATAGGCATTCCCATACTCAGATTACAAGATTTCAAATGAGTCATGGCCACTAAATATACACTATGGATCCATGTCATCATGAATCAGCATATCCACCCATAATACACTGTGGATCTATGCACTAAAATGACTTAAATTTGGACATAGCCACGAGACATACAAAGTGGATATATGTGTCAATACAAATCATGAATAATCCATTGCAGCCCAAGACCAAAATGGTATGATCCAGGGTCTTCATCTCCATTTTCCTTAAGTACGAATCTATCCATGCGATTATAGGTGTTGAAGTCGAACATGGAAGAAACTACTTGATTAGTGGCCAATGATGAGAACCATTAAAAAGTGCGAGGGAAATCATCATTGATTTCAATGACTCCCAAGGTACCCCAGTACAATCCAACGAGTGTGAATAAAGGAGTTGAAGTTGAACACTCGATGGAATCTTCCAATCAGGGGTCAATGATGTGAACCCAATGTTGAAAGCGAAGAGACCTGTCATTGAGGCATGCGGGCTCTATGGCACTAAATGATTTCTAAGTCTCCTTCTTAGATAATGAGCTGAAGTTGACAGGAAAAGACTCATCACAGGAGGGCCTTGATGTATCTCCCATCAATGACATGAAATAAGTAATAGATTTGAGATAGATCAAAATATGAAATGATTTGAAACTGACACAAGGAAGGTCAACATGGTAGAAAATTTATAACTGCAGATGGCTGACTCAATAGGAGGCTAATTAAGGTTGGACTTCTCTTGAACATATGAATGACATGACAATGGTCTTGGCAGCATTGACTCAATGAGGACCCAACATATGGACATGTGGATGGTCAAACGAAAGATGAATGAATTTTTAAACCTAGATACAATGATGAAAGGGGATGTCATGTTCAAGAGCAAATATTACTGCCACTAACACGGATACAGAGACACATTTCTTTCCCAAATTTTCCCACACCATTTCTAGCGAGTACCTCTTTATTTTTACGCAAACTTGAGGAGGATAACATATGTGTGTTGATGTAAGCTCATCCTTCAAATCAGTCCCTCGGAGTATGTTTAACGAACCCTAAGAAGGAGTTGTTTGATCTCGTGTGGGTCTTTCAATGTTTATTTAACAGTCCAAAGAGAGAAAAATCGAGGGTTTTTCATGTTTAGAGATTCTGAAAAACACTTAAAGAGAACTCCATCGGTTCCTTTTTCGTAAATTAATCCGATGAGACCGAAAAAGTGATAACCTACCTCTCATCAAATGTTTTCTTCAAGTACTTTTACGAGCGTGAAAAGAACAAGGTCGCTCGGCAATCTTTCATTTTTACGGAGCATGAAAAGAGCTTAAAGGATACTCCATGGATTTCATTTTTCATGTTACCATTACGAGTACAAAAAAGAGACAAAAGTATACTCGGTTACATTCTCATTGATTTACGAGCACGAGAAAGAACAAAACTAAGCTTGGAGTTTTCCCTGAAAAACTCTAAAAGGAACTGTACATGTGACAGATGTTAAAAACAAACCAAAAAATGAGTCATTGTTCCAATATTTTCATTCCTAGTCCTCTCATCTGCATGAAATCAACACTTGCAATGTCATTAGAGCTTTAGGGTTTAGGTGAAATACATAAAATAATATAAAAAAAAAAATGAAAAAGTAAAAAGTAATAAAAATGGTTAAAAACTTCATTTTACTATTTCATTGTTACTCCACCAAACTTTGTTCCAAAAAAACCCCATTTACCTCAAATTTCCACTGCGGATTGTAGAAGGCACAGTTGATCATTTTCCAAATGGTCTCTGCAAAACAGGTAATTTTCATCTCTTTCAACATTTCATGGATTATTTTTTTCTTTTCATTGGTTAGAAATGGCCTTTTGGGTTGCATTTTCAAGAGTACCTGCGCGCGAACGTCATCGCAGGTGTCGTGTATCGTTCCCTGTGATGACCCAGGATCATCGCAAGCGGCCTTTAAGATGGCCTACAACGACTTCTCACTGTACGGGCGTCCAGGCCTGCGATGTGCGCAACTCAAAAAATGTTTTGAGATGTATTTTCCAATACAAATTTTCCAGGGAAGAGATGAAGATGTTAATCCCTCTGTTATGTTCCATTGCAGGTTTTCATGGTAAAAAATGTTGGAATGAAACGAGAGAGAGAGAATGAGGAGGAAGACTACATTGTTGGGAATGACCCGGGAACGATAAATGCCCTTCGGCGGTTTCGACTGTTAGAATTTTTCAAAATCTAGGGCATGAGGGCTCAATTGAGGTTACTGGAATACTTAGTTAACATCTGGGATGTGAACCAGTAGGCATTCTAAGTGGGTCCTCACATTTTGATGATAGATATCGAGGATATATATTTCTTGACCAGCTTGTCTCTCCGTCGGTCCCAAGTTACACTAACAGGTAGCAAGGGAGGTGGCGAGCCCATGAGTCGCTATATTAGTGAACATTATGTACCCAATACTCATAAACATAGCGAAGAAGTCATTATCGGAGATGTCTGTGACTTGCCCCTACGGACCGTCCTCTACACTATCACACGCATGTCAAGGAGTGCAACTCCCCATATGGCTCTTCAGAGATACTTCTAGTATGCACTGGAATGCATGGAGCCCCGAGTTTTCAAATAGTATGATGGGGTTCTTAGAAGCATGAAAAAATAATTAACCAAGTGTAGGAATGGTGGCCTGAAATAATTCGGATACGGCTTGATTTTGGTGTCCTTACTTCTGGAGAGGGTCCCATATTTACGCTTGTAGGTAGAGTGGGGTATACCTTCCCCACAAGATCCAAGAATGAAGAGGTGGGTCGACCTCATGGCACGACATGTGACTGGTCCTATCATCAAGTATAATGATGTTTTCTTTGATTGGTTGAGGACCCAGATGCTTATGGTAAACGACTATGCCTATGCCTGTGTAGAATTTTGAGGTGATCCAGACTTGGTTCTCCCTGAGGGTTCAAAATGGGGGGACATAGGTGAGAAGTACATTTTGTTTTTATAATGTTTTTGTGACTTTTAATATGACATGTTTTTATATGTTATTTATTCGATGACTGATCAAATGCTCTTTTGATGGTGGAGATGTGGGACCTTACCGACCTCCAGGTTCATCCCCCATCCAGAGGCAATGGGAGAGAGATGACGTAGTAGGAGTAGCTACTACTAACTATGAGATCTTAGAGTAGAACCTAGAGGGGCTTACCATGAACATCCTAGATGCCTCCATGGATGATATCTCAAGGAATTATCAGGGCCATACTGTGGGTGTGTCTGCTTCCATTAGTTGACTGCTTCGTAAATTAGCATGGGAAGTTGCATGTTATAGAAAGCAACATCCTTGATGCTCTCTATATATATATGAAGCCATATGCTTCATATTTTTTATATTTTGGTCTTCGAACAAACACTTTTTGTAAAAACATTATCGTTATATATATATGAGGCTTCTACCAGCTTACTTGTTGTATATACAAAGTGTGATTGGATTTTATAAATTTCTCAAATGTCTATCTAACACATAATTTTCTAAAGCATCTGTTAATGTATCTAGACATCTAAGAATGTGTTGATATTCAATGTAGTCAAAATGGCGTTCCAAGAGGCGAATTCGCAAATATACCCTTAATAATGTAGGACTTCAAATGGAGTAGAGATTACTCAGTTGTAGTACTACTAACTGTGAATCGAGTCATACAATGAGATGATGGATTCCAAGTGAAACAACGTTGGTCAATAATTTGATGACTGCATTGTATTCTGCAATATTGTTAGTTTCATGACCAAGGCAAACACCATGTAGACTAACCAATTCATCTGTAGGTGCATAGATTGTCCAAGCAACAGATGCTAAGTTTTGATTACTGTGACTAGTGCCATCAGCGAAGCCAATGTAGGGTAGTGAAGACACCGACATCTAGAAACCAATCACAATGCAAGGTAAGCAACTGGAGGTCGAAACCAAACAATGAAAAAGCACACGAAAGTATGATACATTAAAAGTACAAGCACTCATGCAAAAATGACTTAAGCATAGTACTTTTTTAAGTAAAGCCCATTTCTAGGTTCACTCAAAGGGATTCCATCCTATTCAACTAGCTCATAAGCTCCCTTCTCCAACACACGTTTGACAATGTAAGGACCTCGCCACATGGCCTCGAATTTACCAGCCCCTAGAAAATCACGATCATGTTTATAAAGAAGAACTAGATCACCTTCAGAAAAAACATGTGTCTTGACATGCTTATTGTATTTGGCTTTAACATATTTCTTCTGAGTTTCAATAACTAAGGTGGCATCGCGGTGGGTTTTGTCTAATTGCATCAAATACAAAATACACTCTTCTTCGGAGAAGGTATTGGGAAGAAATTCAACGGCTAGTTTCAAAGACGGTATTTCCCATTCAATTGACAAGATAGCCTCGATACCATAAACTAGATGGAAAGGTGTAAACATCGTGGAAGACTTAATGGATGTCCGATAGGCCCATAATAATGAAAATAACATCATGTGTCAGTTTGTCTTATGAATTCCTATCATTCGTTGAAGCATAGTAGTGAGAACTTTATTGATTGCTTCAACCTAGTCATTGGCCTGTGGATAATAGGAGGATGAGTTTTCATGGTGAAGACCCAACTTTTCTGTAAGTTCAGACATCATAAAATTTTGAAAATGACTACTGTGATCAGTAATGATATCTTGAGGGATACCAAACCGAGTAATGATATGATTGAATAAGAAAAATTTTGCATTTTTCCCAGTGTTATCAAATGTAGGCATCGCCTCGGCCCATTTAGTGAAATAATCCACCACTACAATGATGTATCCATGCCCCCCAAACGAGTGGGGGTTACATGTCATGAAGTCAATGCCCCATTTGGAGAATGGACCAACGAAAACTACAGGATGTAGAGGAGCAGGATGAGATCTTATCTTGTTATTATAAGTTTGGCAAGCGTGGCATTTTTGAACAACAATAATGCAGTCCTCAAATAAAGAAGGCCATAAGTAACCCACTCGTAAGATATTTTGGGCATTGGCATACCCAAACATATGACCACCACATGCTCCAGATTGGGATTCATTCAAATCTTTCTCATCTTCGTCGTAAGTGAGACATCGTCGAAAAATGGAGTCAATCCCGCGGCGATAAAGGGTATCATCGAGAATGATGTATTGTCGAGATTGATAGCATAGGCGATGATGATATGTACCAGAGAGGTCGGGCCGGAAAGTTTGAGTCTAGATATAGATGATGATATCTCTGTACCAAAAATCATTAGAACTGATCAAAAAAAGGGATTCGTCAGGTAAGGAATCCTCTGCCACATTTTTTGTCTCAGTGGAGGGAAGGTCACATATCAGTTCGGAGAAAACCAAATATTTCCTAGACTTAACGTGTTCAAACTCCAAGTCGAACTCCTGGAGAATCACTATCCATTTGGAGTACTTTCCCCCTAGCAATTATCAGGTAATGATATGTTGCATGGGGTTGCAATCGGAAATAATAGTGGTTCGACATAATAAGATATAATGACCAAAATGTTGGACAACTTAAACAACCGCCAAGGCCAATTTTTCCACGTGTAGGTATTTGGTCTCGGTAGTCATGAGACTCCGACTCAAATAGTATATGACATGATCATCATGCGAATCATCCTCTTGGACTAAAACCGTGGCAATGGTAGAGTCCGAAGCAGCTAAGTAGAGGAAGTAATCTCGGATATAATCAGGGGGAAACAGTAATCGTGTACGGGTTAAAGAAAGTTTCAAAGATATAAAGGCTTTGTTTGTAGTTTTTCCCCACAAAAATTCGTAACCTTTCTTGAGTAACCAAGTGAATCCTTTCGTCAGTTCAGCATAATTAGGGATGAAACGATGTAAAAAAAATTCCTTCCCCTGTAAACTTTGGAGCTGGTGTAAAGTGGAAGGAGGAGGTAAATTAAGGATAGCCTCAACCTTCAAGGGGTCTACCTGAATCCCATGTATCGACACAATAAAACCAAGAAGTCGGCCAAAATCCACACAAAAAACACATTTGTGTGGTTTTAAGTGGATACGATAATAACGACAATGTACAAAAATGGCCCTTAAATCTGTCAGGTCATCTTGGCGACACATGGAATGCGTCGGTATATCATCAAGATAGGGTTGCACAATGTGCTTAATATCATGGAAAGCATAAGACATAGCGCGTTGGAAAGTTGTGCCAGCATTATTGAGACCAAACGATAATTTCCAGTAGGCAAAGGTTCCCCAAGGGAAAATAAAAGCGGTCTTGTGTTGGTCCACGGGAAAAATATTAATTTGATTATAGCTAGAGAAACCATCCATTAACGAGAATATTTCACTACCGGCATAGTCATCAATGATTTGGTCAACGAAAGGGGCTGGGTAATTTTCCTTAGGACGAGCTTTGTTTATGTCCCTATAAACTACACAAACACATATGATACCTTGTTTCTTATTCATCAGAACTATATTGGATAGCAAATCAGTCAAAGCCACGGGATAGATAAAGTCGTCTTTAAGAAGTTTTTCAACTTCAAGATTGATAGCAGCAGCTTTGTGTGGATGTACTGGGATAATTCTCTGTCGAACTAGTTTAACGCCCGGGTATGTCTTAATCTTGTGTACAACGATATTAGGATCAATACTTGGAATCTCTTCGTAACTCCAAGCGAAAACATCGCAGAATTTCTGGGAAAGGGCTTTATATGTGTGGACTTCATCAATAGAACATGAGACCCTAACATGAACATTCTCCACGACTCCGAATTTAATGGATATGTTGAGAAGGACGGTAGGTGAAATGTTTCTCAAGTTCCCTTCGTACAATGCATCGTGTGTTGACTCGGGAATTGAAGAAATAAAAACGGTCGAAGGAGTCGAAATCCATTGGTAATTCTCTATGGTATCACATTCTAGGAAGAGAACGGAGCAATGATGCCCATCGTCCCAGGGAATGTCTTCCATATACATAACGACTATGATCATATCATCAGTAGGATATACCATGTGGAATGGATTAGGAGATGAATCACAGAGAGAAAGGGGGGTGGGGGTTGTCGATTGAATATCTTGGTAAGTGGACTCGACCAGACTTAAAGGCATCTTGTCACCATAACGAAGGTAGTCACCAGGGTGAGGTACTACCCATGGGTCATATGACTCAGGGGTTTCACGAACAATGGTGGATATCATGTTAATAGAGGCAACAAAAGGAGTGGGAATATCAGGTGGTGGGATTGGAAATGTACCCATCAAATTTGAATCTTTCAGAAGACCCATGTTGACATTCTCATAACTAGGAGGTGTCTTCGAAATGAAGGGAATGTTTCTAGTACGGGAATTAGAATTAAAGAAGGCCAGTTGGTCAATAGTAACGAGCTTTCCTAGGTAGGGGAAACACACCACACTGAAAAGGGTAGACACAACTGCATGCATGGAATCAATCCAGATACGGCCAAGTAAAAGGTTATAATCAAGAGGTGTGTCAAAGACCTAAACCTCAACATTGACCTACTTACCTTCCAACATAATAGACAACAAAGGAAGTACACTGTAGGGTTTAAAACTTGTACCATTGAAGGCCTTAAGTGTATTGTGTGATTCGATGAGGGTAGGAGAGCCAATGGCTCTCCAACAAGTGACGGACATGACGCAAGTCGAAGCTCCTTCATCAATAACAGTTCTACAAATATTCTTGTTTTCAAAAATAACTTGGATATGAAAAGCTAACTGAGGAGGAAGCCTTGGAACATGATCTTCCAAGTCAAATATTATCAGATTAGTGTCTGTGGGATCAATTCCACCAATGGCCTTTAACAGTGCCTTCCATTGAGAAGGGAAACTTTGAAGGACTTCGAGAGCTAACATCACAGAGGGTGCTTGCACAAGATCTTCTACAATACTGTAGTTTTGAGAAAAAAGCACGTGAGGATTGAACGCAAACTTTCAAACTATGCCCTTGGGAGGAGGGCAAAGAACTGTATCAAGACCCGGTCTTTTGAGATGAAGAGGACCGTTGGGAGGTGAAGTTGGGGGAGAAGGCTGAACCAACGAAGGTGGTATATCATCAACTTTCTCTTTTGATGGAGAGTAATATTTGGCTCGAGTTGTGATTGCAACTTCGTTCTTTTTAGAATCACCAATACACATAAGGACAAAAGATGAGGTAGAAGGAGAAACTTGGTCATGAATGACTAGTTGGGATTTTTGTTGAGAAGGGAAAGGTTGTGACAAAACGGCAGGTGTATAAGTTTTTTCGGACCCTTGGAGGAACTTAGTAACCTCGGTGCCTCTTGGACAATCTTTTGTGTAATGATCATCACCACAAATAAGGAAGGGGTAACGAGGTTTACGTTTATCTTTCTCATCAATGATTTTTGTTTTGGATTTATCATATTGTGGATTATTACTCTTGTCCTCCTTATTCTTACCCTTCCCTTTCTTTTTATTTTGATTCTTTCTGGTAGACGTGGATTGAACAGAATTAACCTCAGCAATCTTACCGATGGAAGGAGCAGGAGTAGGAGTATTTTGTGCATTAGAATTATTAGGTTTGGGATTGGCGTGACTGGCATGTGCATCCTGAGTCTCAGCATGGAAGGTTCCAATCACACCATCATCAGCATGAAAAGATGTTGGAGGTGTTGGGGTAGGGTTTGTGGAAGGATGAGGAGCGTCAGGGATCAAATCATAAAGTGTTCTCGTTTTCAAATAAACGAGATCGAGACATTGAACACGACTAATCGCCTGCTCTTTAGTGACAACACCACCCATGGAAACATCACAAGTGATAGGTCCAATGAGTGATTTGGTAAACCACTCGGCTAATAGTTGATCATGAAGGGGAAATTTGATTAAACGTCTTCTCCTCCACTCATGGATGTGATCAAAAATATGAGTGGACGAGGATTGCTTGAAAGAAATCAAAATTTTGGTTCATGTATCGTATCGAATTGGCAATTGGTAATGTGTCAAAAGGTCATGGCTAATGTGTTAAAGTCATTGAATAATCCTCATGGTAACTCGATATACAATTTTGTTTCCGAACCCGTGAGAGTTTGTTGGAAAATTCTTAATCTGATGGATTCATCCATCAATGAGTTGGATGAACACCATAGATGAAAAGTCATAACATGATTATTTAGATCCTCTCCTTCTCGACCATCAAATTTAGGAATTTTGGATGGTAACTTGGCCGGTATGACAGGCCAATAAGGAGAATGCAAGATAGGATCATTCAAAATCCTAGACAGATCAGGTAAATCCAAAGTGGCCAGGAAGGGAAACTATTAGTTCACTTGTGGAAACTGGTAGTTTTGAGGGGGAAGCCCCATAGGTATACCAATAGGACCATAAGAAATCTACAAATAGATAGACAGTCCTGACAAATTAGGTTGTGGAGGATTTTGAGGCGTATATCCCACAGGGTTGGGTTGATTAGGAATGTTCCCATGGAAAGGAACACTAGATTGAACATTCTGACCCCAAGTGGGATTCAAAGAACCTAGATATGGTTGACCGAGGTTAGGGGGTACAAAAGACTTAACTTGAGGATGTTTCCCCCCAGACGGTTGTACATTTCCTTGGAAAGGAAGGTTCCAAGGTTGATATTGTAACACATGTGTGTTCTATCCATAAAGTGGGTTATGGAATCCAACCTGAAGTTTCCCCCCAAGTTGAGGTTGTTCCCCAACTTGAGGTTGACCCCCAAATTGAGGTTTCCCTCTAACAGGAATCTGGAAACTAGAAGTGATAGGAAGACTGGTGCCTCCAAGAGGATTGGAGACACTAGGGCCAAAATGATGAGACCCACCTAACAAATATGGAGGAGGAATATAAGGCCCTCCAGAGAGTACCTGGGCAGGCGTAGGAACAAACTGAGTTGCAACGTTATACCCATGAGGTACAAAAAGTTCATAACCTCCGGATGGAACCTGGGTAGAGATAGAAATGAAAGTATTCAGAGCTCTATACCTAGGGGGAAGTGATGGATCTGGTCTAGATGGAAGAGGTGTTCCAATTGGAGCTTGGGTAACAATGACATTTCCAGTAGAAACTTTGGTAGCTCATGGGACCATAGAATGGGCCATCTAGAGAGGAAGGATCAAGTGAGAAACAACCAACAACTGGTCTGAAATGGTAGCGACACTACTATTACTACCAGTAAAATGGTCCAAAGGTATTGTATAGGTAACTTATGTCTCAAGTATTTTTTATGCCATAGGTTGATCAGGACTCGCTCCTAGGTTACCATAAAGATCATGTATTGTTAAAGGGATAGAACCAAAATGAGAGGTTCCAATAGTGTGAGTCGGGGTCCTAAATGATTCATTTTGAAAAAGTGGATCCTCTACTCCAGATCCTATGTTAGGTCTGGTAGGTATTTTAGTATCATCAACAACAACATTTTCTCTAGATGAATTCACCCGGGGTATACGTGGATTTCTTAGAACACTCAATGTCGGTTTTGGAGGAATCTGCAATGCTTCTAAGGAGTCCAAAACAATTTGAAATCATTCCAAAGAGTGTGTTCTCCCAACTTCAAAAGCTACTTCATTGTTGGCTACTCCCTCAGGAGATCCTTCTGGTGAGTTAGGAAGCAAAGGTTGGTAACTCTCTGGACCTTCCGGGGGTAGCCCTTGCATCCTACATGAACGATGAAGACCGATGTTGGCTAAACCAAGTAAAGAACGGAAAAAATCTATGGCCAACTAGAAAAAAAAAACAACACTCACTAATAGAATCTAGGAATCAAACCAAGCAAACAATCCTTATTTTGAAGTCACTAATTGGTGATGAAATCCAATGTCGTGAAGTCAAAAAAAGAAGGGGCTGGGATAAGTAGGTGGAAAATTTACACTAACAATCTGCTTAATGAATTTACACCTTGGTGCAAGCTCCCACACATAATCATGGGTATATCCTCCAAGGAGCCCGAGTGAGTTTGACCAACGTCGATTCCAAGTACCATGGAGAGTTACCCCTCCACAGTCACCTCGTGTAAATACCCTAAATACATGGGCTACTAAGGTTACCAACCGCAACAGTGATTCCTGGGGAAACAGTCAACAGTCTAATCCACATGCAAAGGCAAGGTATCTAACCCGAAATAAACTCGAAAGGATTCCACTCAGAATTGTGGGTATACCTTCAAGTGACCCCCAATAATATGTGCAATCTCTACACCAAGACCAAAAAATCAGGGTAAGTAACTATGCTAGTCTTAATGCAACCTCAGGTTTGACCCTTGTGTGAGAAGGGTTTCCCAAGACAAAATGTAACAATTGGATTTGAAATCTCCCTGTCACAAGATACTATTGTGTGTTTTGATGCTTTGGAGAGTGTTCCTCACAACCTATTCCAAAGCGCTACCCTAGCTAATGTTGGTGGAAAAGATCCCTAGAAAATAAAAGTTACTAATAAATTTTAAATTTATGTTGTGTTTTAGAGGTTGTTGCTTACTCAAAAAGGGAGATGGAAGTGAAATTGTTGATGTTGTGACCTTGACCCAATAAAATGCAAAAAGAGATGAATGTGCAATTTTTAATTCAATGAACTCTAGTTACAATAGGGAGAAGGTATTTCTTTCAAAGTACAACAAGCTACAAATTGCAATCTCTTAATTCCAAATGAACACAATTCCAAATAATCATGAAGTACAAATTTTCCAATTTCTTCTCTTTACAAATATTTCAAATGTAAAATTTTCTTTATGAGAGATTACTAAAAGAATAAATAAATTTAGTTCTTCCTTTCCAAGACAAAATTAGAGATGTGATGACGAAAGGAAAATGTAATCCAATAAAATCAAGACACTCTCAACACAATTCCCAAATCAAATTCGTAATATAGACAAAAATGAAAAAAGACAAGAAAACCTTTTGACATAAGCAAGAAAAAAGTGTTTCTTAATCATCAAACAATCTGAAAAATAGAATAAATCCAAAACTTGAAACAAACCAAAGACCCTTTGTCAAACAAGCACCCAGGTGAAAATCAGAGATTATATCTTTCTGACAATGAGCATGAGCAAAAAACTTGCAAAAATGCAAAGCAAGACTTTCAATCACTGAAAACCAACCACAAGCAAGATTTAAACTCAAGAATCAATCAATCATGGGCATAGAAAGTTCACCCCAGGCTAATAAGGAAAATCTGGGTGGTAAAAGACAAAAATGACTCACTCCATCAAAACCTACAAGAATCATCCCAAGCTAGGTATAAGACATAGTGTGATGAGTTGAGGTCGTCGCAGGCTACTGGCAAAGAATAGTGTAACGTCATCGCACTAAAATGGTCAAGCAGATTGCAATGTTTAAGGGTCGTTGCAGGCTGCTAGTAGGGTACAGTGTGATGATCTCTGTAAATTTTGAAAATTTGGAAGA
This sequence comes from Picea glauca, assembly GCA_000966675.3. Lineage (NCBI taxonomy): Eukaryota > Viridiplantae > Streptophyta > Pinopsida > Pinales > Pinaceae > Picea > Picea glauca. Next base: position 240,228 of record JZKD02S0646450.1, on the reverse strand, counting down.
AAGGAAAAAAATCTAAAAGAACTTCTAAACCCAGGGAGTCTAAATGGATCACACATAGACTCAAAGAATTAAATTGATCAGAGGAAGGCAGGCTAAAGGAAAATGGGAAGAAAAAAATAAAAAGGAGGTTGTATCCCCAGTATGGTCGCCCATTTTGTTATGGGACTTATCGATAAATGCGGACATAAATAGATCTCCCTAGTGTTGGTTGTGGAGCCTGATTATCTTCCTGATTCAGAGGTCCTTGCTTTCAGCCGTGTTTATACCCCATGAAGTATTTACACCCCATAAGTATGTACACTCTTCCCCGCGGGGGAGTGCAGAGGGGGGGAACCCCCTCTGCGGGGTCCGGGGGGTCTGGGGGCAAGCGGGCCCCCAGCGGGGGTTCGAGGGCGAAACCCCCGAAGCAAAAATTGCCTTATAAAAGTATATTATAATTTCATTGTAAATCTGGACCGTTCATTATAAGGTCGCAGATCTAACGGTAGAGATTATGTTAGGGTTTTTTTCCCT
>JZKD02S0646450.1:211895-236370 GCA_000966675.3 Picea glauca | reverse complement strand
GCCCACACTGGGTGAACCACGTAAATCTGTGTCTCTCTTGTATTATGTGTCTTCTGTGTTTTGTTTCTGCATTTGTTTTATTTTATTGCTCCGCGGTCCTATTTTTCTAACACCTAGATCCACCTATATCTAGAACAAAACAAAATAGAATATGACACTTTCCCTAAGCTTTAATCATTGATTATACTATCCAACAAGAAATGAGCAATATACCATTTAAATATCGCTTCCTCTTGTCGTCGTCCTAGCTACACTCTAGTGCTCCTGTGATATTGAATCTACAAGGGAACACAAGCCAACCAAAGTGAAAGCAATATAATATACTCAACTAGGACTTATGCATGTGATCAAGGAATCATGCAATAAAACAAAGTGATTTTTATGGGAAAGAAACATATCACTATATTATGTTAAAGTGAAAGTGGAAATTACAACCAAATCCCTGATGTCACAAGGTCCCCTTCCAATGACCCTTTGCTCCAATACACACACTTGCTCCGACTTTGAATGAAGAAGATCCACAATGAATTGATAAACTAAAATGAAGCCCTCAAGTATGAACTGAAGTAGAATTCCTCATCCAATTATTAGCCTATTTAATATTAATATTGCTTGGATCAACCTTGTCCTTTTCCATGAGAAATCCCTCTTTATATAGGGGAGAGAGAGATGGTTAAAGAGATTAGGATAATCCCACCAAATCAGAGAAGCGAGTAATATCCCAACCATACGGATTCCACCTCACCTTCTAGCATATCCCCTTCTAGAAATCTCGTGAAGCTTAACTTTTTCTTAGTCTCTTGACATCGTCGCACCCTAGCTGTGGAGAAGCCTACAGAGACATCGCATCCCAGCTTTAGGGAAGAGGGAAATGATCAGGCATCGTCACACCCTATATATAGTGCAGCCTACGATGACCCTCCTTAATAGGATTTTTAGAAGAGAAAGTCAGTCACTTCCTTCATGAAGAGAGACTTTTTTTGGGAACATGAATACATGTTGTCAGTGGATTACCAAGATGAGAAAAATAATGTGTAACAACCTCAAGTACTTTCTTGAGCAGATGGACCTCTAATCCCAATTTTGTGGGATAGATAAGGATATTATGTCTCGAGGCCCTCAGGTTGCAAATATGAAGTGTAGAGAGACTACATGACCAACATTATCCATTTTCATAGATGGAGACCCTTCTTAGCATCATAGAGGTCATATATTTTCAGATGGAATCCACCACACCAGTTGGCTTCCGAGAGGTAACGAGCCTTGCTCTATGAGGTACAAGTTAGGTATTATGGTAAGTGTCATTTCAATATTTGAGGCATTTGAGTATATTTTATCTTAGACTACTTTAGATTTCATGAAATATGCTTGGAAATTATGCCAATTTCCATGTTTCACCTTGGTGGTTGACATTGTGCCCTAGTATGTGGTGTTTATTGGGAATGGGTTTGCTACTAGGAAATTCCTTGAAGAGCCATCGTACAGTTCTCGACCATACTTACCACTTTTCATCACTTAAACCCCATGTTTCCTTATCTCTTGGGATTTTAGGGTGTATTGACCCAAGAAGGGTTTGTCTCTCATTCTATGGGAAGAAGGGGTTAAAGGCCCAGAGGGATTGATGTTGAGTAAAATAAAATCCTATGTATAAACCTTCCAAATTCTTCGCCCAGGGATCCCCCAAGAAAGAAATGAAATGCTTATCAATAAGAAAAGGAGGACCCACAAGAGAAAAATAATGCTTAGGGTGTTAGTTGGAGGATAAGAAGTCTCATCACAAGCTGGCCTATCATGACCATGGATATCTAGTGGTATGACATTACCATCATCTAGCCACCAAGCCAGGGTAGTGGCTCTCAGTTGAACAACTGGGAGAAATGGGGTCTAATCAAGAGAAACCTTCTCATTTCCACAAAAGTATTTGTGAGTCACATTTTCATTATCTGGACACCACACCAGGACAGTGGCCTTCAACTCATCCTTAAAATAATAAAGAAACAAATAATGGCACAACGATGGGCTTGGAAAAAATTGCATTGCAAACGAAGGTGCCACACACCCTCTACAAAGACACCCATGAATGAGACACTACAACCCCTTGTATTTCATGAACTCGATGCCAATTGAGTCTTGATCCTTAACCACTTCATTCACTTTACATGGCTTAGAGAGGGATCTCTTGGAAACACTCCTTGACCTAGGGCAAGATCTACCCAATAGGACACCTTGTCAACCCTTCCATATCCAAGCTTGGCAAGTCGCATAATGTCTTTGAGCACTTAATTGTTTGACAGGGTAATATTTGATGCACATGATTAGGTGGCTCATTTCTTGACTTGATTTACTTATCATGATATTTTGACTTGAGATCCTTGGAGAGAATTCTTATTTGTCTTTGCAGGACCTAGTTGGTGGAAATTGTTGGAGGAACACACCTAGCTTGGGCTTCCATGGGGCTTGAATCCCATAGGTGGATGCCAAGGTCTTGTATGCCAGATGAGAGAGACATACCTTCGGAGGCCTAGAACACATTTTGGATGACATAACCTATCCCTCACATGCCAAACCTTTTTCCTAGGAGAGGCAAAATGTTATCTTTGGAGGCATGACGTCATCTAGGAGGGATAGGGTTTGGTGGTGAGGTTATCATTCATTGACACAAGGATGTTTTGAGGAGAATGAGTCTTTGACCAGGAATAAATGACTTGGATGATTGACATGTGGCCTTGGGAAGCCTGGCTACACTCCTCCAACACCAACAACTTACTCCTAGTGTCAAAACGTCCCCTAAAGGGGTGACATCACCTTAAGTTAGGGTTTCTTTTTGTGTAAAAGTAAATTTTAAGTGATTTTTTTAATATTATTTGTGTAAAGAGGAAAGATTAGGTTTGTTGACCGCTAGTCTTGTGGTTTACCCTAAAATTATGTGGACAAACTATTTTGGATACATTTTGTATAAATAGAGATCATAAGATCTCATTTCATAACATAACTCTCCCATTGTGAGAAGTATTGGACTGAAATTTTCTCTACCTTTGGCTAGTTCTCTCTCTTGTGCTTGTGTATATGGTTCTCTCTTTGGTTATTGGTTGATGGAAGTGGTGCTATAGCCTTGGAAGGATATTCTTTTATATTTTGGTGGTTTGTCTTAGCTATTTTCCTTGAATTGGTAAGCGTTTTACATTGTGCTATCATTTGTTATTCAAGTCAAGGTTATCTGAAATAGCTAGGTGGGAAGTATAAGGGCATAAAACCCCACCTTAGTCTCCATCATTTTATGCTTACAGGTTATTGGTTTAACAAGGGTTTGCTAAGAAAATTATAAGAGCATACACCCTCTTAGCCTAAACCCTTGTTAGATATACTTGCCTTGGGGAGAGAGAGGATTTACACACCAAAGGATGTAGTACCTCTAGCTCTTTCTTTGCTTGACTTAGTGAACCCAATTATCAAAGGCACTAGTCATTTACTTGTTGCAATGGAGAAATAAATTTTTTCCTTGGCAAACATGAATTTTTCAAGTTTTATGATGTTACAAAACTAACATACATGCAATAGGGCTACTGAAAACTAACCTTCTAACGCTTAATAACTCCTAAACTAACACTAGGATTTAGCCCTAACTTTTCCCTAATTCTCTACTAAGCCTAGTGCACCTATTGGGCTAGTTAGAGATGGTTTCTTGTGGTTGTTTTTTCTACTTTTAATCTTGGTTTTCTATATCCATAAGGCTTATAATATCATTGCAACAAACTTTTGTTTTAGCCTGCCTCTTTGTGATAAAGTTGTTTCTTAATCATTGGTGAGTTGACCTAGCTTTCACTATCTTGCCTCTTAATTATTTTATCATATGCTTAGAACTTATATTTCATCCTTTTTTATCTTTATTGAGTTCATATATATCATTTAATTTTTCTTCAATTAGGGACAACAAGCTTAACTTTCTTGTAAAACTAACATATTACATGATATGCTTTGTTTTCCTTGTGTCTCGGGTAGGTATTCAATCTTGGAAGGTCACTCAACTCATTTGGAAATCCTTGAACCTTCCCAAGACTCCTTTCCAAGATATTCCTATCATATAGAATTGACCTCTAGGGACATCCACTCGTACTTATCACTTTTCATCTCAATGCCCCCTAGGGTCACAGGGATTCCCCCCTTGAGGTGACTACCTCACCTCTAAAGTGACAGGAACACCTACCTAAGGTGACAATGGGTAGGTTTTCTCCTATTTGTCGCTAATTGGTAGTTGGGTCAGGATTTTCCCAACCTACAACTTGTGCGATAACATTTTTGCATCGTTGTCGGGGACCTAATTTTGAATCTTCTTGGGAACGCTAATGACACTTTGGAAAGCTATCCCAAATCCCTTTTCCCTTATCTGTCCTGATGAATCCACCCAAGGGACGCTCCCTTTCCACCTTTTATGATGAGATCCTCATGAAGCTCATCTGGCAAATCCACCTCCCCATAACCCTTCCTCTTCCAAACATTTTCCCTCTGGGAGGTTCAATCCTTCTAAGGTTTACCAAAGAAGGCCTCCTAGAAAGTCTCATGTTGTCAAAAACCTCATACACATTACCCTTCCTCTTGCTTCAATAGCTTTCCCTTGGGAAAAGGAGCTCTACAAACCTCTTAACATGTCCACCATCTAGGCATACCCTAATACAATGAAAAAATATTTTAACAAGTGCTTGCCAAAGTTATGAGGAAATAATGTAGTGATCGTTGAGGATCATCTTTATGTTATGGGCCGAGACATGGACAATGCAAGGATTGAACATGAGGATGTAGCCATTAATTTATTTTACTCATCATTGACTGGAGAATCTATTGAATGGTTCAAAGGCCTTCCCAACAATCGTTTCACGTCCTATGAAGCCTTTTCCAACTTGTTTAAGAGAAGATGGTCAACAAACATAGAAGGTGGGATGCTTGGAGCTCAATTTAATTAGACCAAGAAAAAGGAGAATGAGACAATGAAGTAATTCAATACAATATTTGATAGGTTATACAACCATATTCCAATAGAATTTCGTCCTATAGCCTCATCAGTTCGTCTCCTTTACATGAATGCTTTTGAAGGGAAATTTCACTTCATTTTGAAAGACAAGAAACCCACATTGTTGGAATAGGCCAAAGAGTACAGTGTTGACATTGAAGAGAATCTCCTTGATTCGTGGGTAGAACCTTTTCAATACCCTCATACCAAGGCGAAAGAAAAAACTAAGGTTTCCAGCAACAATTCTCTTAATCTGATTTCCCTCTTGACTTAGAAGATAGATCAGATGAGTACTCATTTTACTCAAGTGCGGAATCAGATTATGGGCCCTTTGACTATTGTAGAGAGAAATCAATCTTCTCTCAGACCTCAGTTCTCCAAACAACAAAGTGATGCCACAGGTTAGAGACCAAGGCCTCGACAAGAGGCAAAGGCCCCAGATACTTTGAAACCAATCAGGATGGTTGACATAGAAGCTTGGTGCCTCCCATGCCAAGAACCTCACAGAGAAGATGAATTCCCCCAGCGAGATGAAAATTATCTCGATGATATGAATTTCATGGATATGATATGTGTGTTCCAAGAGGAACAAGTCACTCAAGAACAGATCAATGAATCTAGAAGATGAGGATAAAGAGAGGGGAGACTCTGGGCCTTGAATCAGTTGACATATGATCAGAAGAAGGAATTACGGAGGAGGGAATATCTGACTTACACTAGAGGAAATAAAACTTTGTCTCCTCCATCTCATCTTGACACTCCTCTTCCATCAGCAAAGAATGTGGCACCACCACCTCCACCTCCAATACGTGAGTTTCTTACTAATCCAACTTTTGCATATGAGATTCAGTTTAATATAAATGTTGTGAGCATTATTGGAAAACTGAATATGACGGTCCCAGTGATAGACATGTGTACGATCCATTATGTGAAAAGGGAAATTTTGAAAGTATTACAAGTGCCAAATCAAAAGGAAGATTATCCTATCATTTTGAACACTATGTATCTCCATCGGTCAAGAGACATAAATCCTCCCTTCTAACTTTCATTAGGCATGAATGGCCTCCGATTAAACAATTGCATGCTTGATTCTGGGGCCTCAGAAAATGTATTTTCATTGAAGGTGATATAACAACTCGGTTTGAAAACAACCTGAACCTATGGAAATGTATGCGGTATTGATTCTAGGAGGGTTAAATTCTTTGGGGTGTTTGAGGAAGTCGAGGTTTTTTAAATTATTTTTCCACATATTAGCCTCCTCATGGACATATTAGTGATCGATTGTACAGAGGCTTGGGGGATGCTCTTGTAAAGGACTTGGTCCTCTTCCCTTAGGGTTTTTCTTAGCATGAGCCTAACACATGCATACATTCCCATGGGCGACGATACATATGATATCTTACACATACGGGAAAATAATAATAAACATGTGATGGATCCAAGTGGCCCTAATTATGTCACTGAACACAATTATGATGTGCCCCCACAGATTATTGATTATGATCCATCTGAGCTACCCTTATTACATGAAGACTCCATAGAGATGTTTCTCCCATGGATAGACGAATAAAAAGGGAAACTTGCAAAATACCATGGGAAGGAGCCAAGATTTATCAATATTTTAAAGAAAAAAGGTGAAAAACATGAAGAAATCATCAAAGAGATGGTCCACACAGAGCCTCCTTTATATCCATGCGTTGAGAATACACCTTGCATCAATTTCAATGAAGGAATTCTTCTGCTAATGTGTCATGTTCGACAACACAGGTATTCCAACAGAGGACGAACACCTTTAGTAACCACTCACATAACCAGATCAAAGATCAACACATTGATGTTTTCATGTGGTAAAATCCCTCCGGGGAAAAATCCATAGCCCCAACCAATGCAACCACTTGGAGCAGTTTATTAATGCAAAGAAAAATATTACACGGTTACAAGAGAGCTTCTCACAATCGATCATTGGCAAATGGCCCTCCATGATCTTTAAATAGAGATCATGGACCAATCGGGTGTTAAGCCACGGATCAATGTCTGTTAAGATCGAGGAGAGTATGAACCGCCAGATCACTCTATGTCGGGAACATATCATGACCATCGGATTTCTTAACTACAAATGCAAACTAATGCATACTAAAGAAACACACTAGGAAACACACTTTTACCTAACGACACATTAGACCAAGTAGATCTTAACTAACTCCTAAGTGTCTAAATATCCTAACATCCCCCCTTAAGAACAACTTGGGATAGGATTGAAGTATTTACAATAGGGACACAATAGGAGAAGGAAGTAGGCATTAGATCCTATGCCCACTTAATGAAAACTTCCCGAACTCCTAACATAGATCAAAGTTTGGAAAACTTCACTTCTGTAAGAGACTTTGTGAAAATGTCTGCAACTTGATCTTCTGTAGAGAAAAAGAGTGCTTCAATAAATTGATCATGAATGATCTTTCTGATCAAGTTCATGTGTAGCTTGATGTATTTTCTACACTGATGTTGAACTGGATCTTTGGCAAGCTTGATGGCAGTTTGATTTTCACACCAAAGGCGAGTCAAATGTTGCTGCTGGAATCCAAACTCTGAAAGGATCTGTTGAAGCCACAAGGCTTCCTGACTTGAATTTACCATTGCTCGGTACTTTTATTCTGCTGAAGAAAGTGCAATAGCCTGTTGTTTCTTACAGACACAAGTGACATGTCCTGAACCAAGGCTGAAAACATAACCTGTAGTAGATTTCCTATCATTAGGGTCGTCGGCCCAATCTGAATCAGTGAAACCAACCAATAAAGGAGTCCCCCCTGAACTGTAATGTATCTCGAACTTAACAGTACCACAAACATAGAGAAGTATCATTTTAGCTGCTTTCCAATGGATTTCATGGGGTGTTTGCATATACCATGAAAAAATACCAACAACAAAGGAAAGATCAAGACAGGTATGAGTCAAGTATAAGAGGATACCAACTAATTGACGATACAGGGTGGCATTAACTTCGGGAGAAGTACAGGTGGAAGTAAGCTTTACTCCAGACTGGAAGGGAGAAGGGGTTGGTTTACAATCATCCATGTGAAAGTGACGAAGAAGGTCACAAGAATACTTAGACTGGGAAATAAAAATTCCTTCATTGGTTTGCAAAACTTGGAGGCCAAGGAAATAGTGCAAAAATCCTAAGTTTGTCATTTCAAATTTATTCTTAAGGATGGTTTTCACATGGTTTAAAAGTTTTGGGTCACTACTAGTAAGTATAAGGTCATCAACATAAAGGAAAAGGATTATGAGATGGCTTCCTACTTTCTTGGTATATACATTATGATCAGAATTGAATCTAGAGAATCCAGTGGCAATAAGAAAGTTGTCCATTTTGGCATACCAAGCTCGGGGAGCTTGCTTGAGACCATAAAGAGATTTCTTAAGGTGACAAATAAGGCTAGAGTCATTCTAGACGTAGCCAGGAGGTTGTTCAATGTAGATTTATTCTTGCAAATCTCCATGCAAGAAGGCGGATTTAACATCCATCTGATGGACCTCCCATTTATGTGAGGTAGCAAGGGAAAGAACAAGTCAGATGGAATTCATTTTGGCTACAGAGGAAAATGTTTCATTATAGTCAATTCCTTCAACTTGTGAAAATCCTTTGGCAATGAACCGAGCCTTGTGTCTTTCAACACTTCCATCTGATGCATACTTAGTTCTATAGACCCATTTACATCTGACGAGTTTTCTTCCTTTTGGAAGAGGTACAAGATCCCAAGTATCATTTTCCATTAAAGAATGATACTCTTCATTCATTGTTGTATCCCAATATGGATGACCTGAAGCTTCTGCAAATGTCTCTGGATCGTGAATTTCTGAAACTTGAGCCAAAAGAGAAGAGGCTTATTGGAATTGTGAACATGTCTGACGTCGATCTGAAGGATTACCGACAAGATCACCAGCTGCTTCTCATGTTGAACGAACCCATCTAGGAAGCGGTGGAGTTGGTGTTGGTTCAGGTTCAAAGCACTCATCTAGAGGAAGGTGAGCAGGCGAAGGTGGATTTTCATCCTCACTGTCATCATCTGAAGAAGAAACCAGAATAGAAGAAGGCACAAATGTCTAAGATGGCCTGTAGGCCGAAGAAGGCACAACCGTTGAATTAGGATCATAGGCCAAAGAAGGCACAAACGTCGAGTTAGGCTCGCAGGCCAAGATATTTTCATCAAATTTAACATCTCTTCTAATATAATTTCATTACAATGTGGTTGAAGAATTTTGTAACCTTTGACATCTTCAGAATAACCAACAAATATACACTTTTCACTTTTAGGCTCCAATGCTTTCCTTTTCTCATCAGGAATGTGAGCCCATGCTATACTGCCAAATACATAGAAGTGACTTACATCTAGTTTAATTTTAGTCCAAGCTTCTTCCGATGTTATATTTTGAAGATCCTTTGTCGTAGTGTGATTTACTATGTAATTTGCACAGTTGATTGCTTATGCCCAATACTTTAGACTTAATCACTTAGATTGGATCATACAATTAGCCATTTCTTTTAATGTGTGGTTCTTTCTCTCAGCAACACCATTTTATTGTGGTGTATATGGAACAGTGTGTTGCATTTGGATTTCCTGTGTAGTCCAGTAACTTGTAAAATTATTGTTCACATATTTGCCTCCATTATCTGTTCTTAACCTTTGAATTTGATGTCCATATTTCTTTTCTACAAGGGCATTGTAGGCCAAAAACTTGTCAAAAACTTCGCTCTTAAGTTTTAATAAGTAAACCCAAGTACGTCTGGAAAAGTCATCATCAAAAGTTAAGAAATACTTGCACCCAGAAAAAGAAAGAGAAGAAAGTGGACCACAAAAATCACTGTGAACAAGCTACAAAGGACCCGAGGCATGCCAAGAGGCGTGTTTTTCAAAACTATCCCGATGATGTTTGCCGAGAACACAACTGACACAAACACCATCTCTGCATGAAACAAGAGGAACACTAGTCACCATCTGTTGATTACATAGTTTCTGAAATGAACGATAGTTTAGATGACCAAACCGCTCATGTCAAAGTTTGCTCAAGTCATCGCTATGAGAAACAAAAACTAATGAAAACGATGATGACCCAATTTTTCAAATTTGTACAACCTGGTAATATCATCAGCAATTCTAGTTGCAAGAACATGCTTAGGATCTTTTAGATCCTTGATTACAACTTGGTGAGGTGAAAACTCTACGGTTTTACCTTCACCTGAATGAGTGATTTGATATACTAATAGAATGTTACAAGAAAGACTTGGAACACATAATACATCATTGAAATGACCATTTTCTACTTGAATTATTCCATATCCTTCAACACTGAGATATATATCATCACCAACAAGTATTTTCTTGGTATTACATTAACTTAGAGTAGAAAATATGTCTCTATCCTTGGCCATATGATAAGGTGCTCCATAATCAATAAGCCACTCATCAGAAGTAGAAGTAGAAGTTGTATTGAAGGAGAAACCAGAAGTTGAAAGTGCATGTCCATGAGAAGAAGACGAAGAAGTAGAATCAATATTGATGTTGTGCTTCTTCATCGCTGCTTCTAAAGCTTCAATCTTCTTGAAACATTTGGACTCATCATGACCATCTTTATCACAAAAGTTGCAATTTATGTTAGTCTTCTTATTTTTATATTTTGCTCCTTTGTCTCCATTAGGAGTGGAAGTTGTCTGAGTGGGTTTGGGACCCTTATATTTCTTTTTGTTGTGGTGAGGATGTTGCTTCTTGGGGTACTTGGGTTTATCTTTCTGCTGGGCAACTAAGGCTTTGTTGGAGGTACCTGTAGTGTTGATCACTCCAAGTTGTACAAGCTTATCTTTCTCTCTAATCAAATCATCACAAAATTTCTCAAGACTGGGTTTTTTATAAGTTGTCCATAGAGCCTCTTGCATGGCATAAAATGTAGATACAATCACATAATATGCACTAACTAGCTTAGAAAGAATAAGATAGATGCAACGATCTTCTTCTATCTTTATCTTACATTCTTTACATAAAGTTTTGAGTGTTTTAAACTTAGATAGATAGTCTTCAATGCAAGAAAAATAATTTGGACTTAAAGTCAGTACTTGATTTTCTAACTGTTGTGGTCGAATAATATTGTGTTTACCAAACACAGATTCAATCTTGTCCCAAGCTTCTTTGGGTTGATCAATTGATTGAAGGTGTAACCTTAAATCAGGAGAGATGGAAATTTTGATTAATCCACATGCTTCATCATTCCTATTATTCCATTTGGCTTTCTTATTGGCATTAGTGGGTGTTGTTTCCTTTCCCAAGGTAATCCGGTACAAGCATTTACTTCTTAATAAGTCCTCGATATGGGATTTCCATTGGAAGTAGTTGGTGCTGGTAAGTAAGAGATTACTTGTAGAAGCCATATTAAATATGCAGATAATACGAATTTAAAAACTAAAACTGATTATCTGAATGGAAAGAGCTTGAAAATTTATGCGGTTTAAAAAAAACGGAATTGAAAACGGACTTCGAATGTGAGAATTATGCCTTTTTAAAAAAAGGCATAAACGGTAACCAAATGACCACGTGATAGTGTAAGTTGATTTATGAAGTGATCCACTTTTACAAAGAGAAGTGGGGATCACTTTTACAATGAAGTTACTTTATAACGGAAAAGTTGCATGCAAAATAAATAACTCTAAAATAAAATATTAAGGCTACTTATAGTGATTCACTTTTATACTTGAAGTAAAATACACTTTACAATTTTAGCATGAACTTTTTCAAAAAAAGTAACAAAAGAGAGACTTGAACTCAAGACCTATTACTTAATAAGGCCACTTTTAACCAAATGGTCTAGAAAAACATATTGTAATGTTCAGAAGGAGGATTGGGGTGTTGTTGTTGTTGTTGTTGTTGTTGTTGTTGTTGTTGTTGTTGTTGTTGTTGTTGTTGTTGAAGACAACCTTTACATCTCTGTTAGCTTACCCGAAAGATGCACCTTTTCCTATCTATTTCTAATTTTCTGAGATCGCACAGGATGCGGGAAAAAGAGAATACATAGATCTAAAAGAGTAGAAACTCAGAAATAAATAATAAAAAACCGAAATAAAAACAAAATACTACTCTGCAAAAAAAAAATTAAATGCATATTCAAGATTTATACCTTCGGATCTGACTGTAATGGTCGTATCTTGGGAAAATGAAAACTTTTTTGAGTGAAACGAAAAATATTCCTGAATGAAACGAGTGCTTCGGATGCAATGGAACAATCATATCATCCCATAAATGTACGAAAATGACAGAAAATGGAGATGAGAGAACTTGGCTTCACGATCTCGATCTACAAAAGGAGTGGGTCTTCAAACAGGCTATGATACCATGTTAAAAAACATAGGTATTCCAATAGAGGATGAACACCTTCAGTAACCACTCACATAACCAGATCAAATATCAACACACCGATGTTTTCAAGTGGTAAAACCCCTACGGGGAAACATCCACAGCCCCAACCAACGCGGCCACTTGGAGCAGTTTATTAATGCAAAGAAAAAGATTACAGAGAGATTTTACAAGAGAGTTTCTCACAATCGATCATCGTAAAATGACCCTCCATTCCCTTTAAATAGATATCATGAACCAATTGGGTGTTAATCCATGCATCAATGGTCATTAAGATCGAGGAGAGTATGAACTATTAGATCACTCTATGTCAGGAACATATCGTGACCGTCAAATTTCCTAACTACAAATGCAAACTAATGCATACTAAAGAAACACATTTTTACCTAACGACACATTAGACCAAGTAGATCTTAACTAACTCCTAAGTGTCTAAATATCCTAGCATGTCATGTGGGACAAGAAAAAGGGTAAGACCAGGTATGACTAAAGAAATGAAAAATCACGGCTTGGCCCTTACATCGTCAAGAATAATTCTGATAAAGAAAAATACTATCTGACATCCTTAGATGGGAGAAAGATGCCATTACCAGTGGATGGATCTCTTCTCCAACCTTATTTTCAGGTCACATGACTTCTTTTGGGGCCATACCCTGAGTAAGTAGGTAGGTAATCTTCCTTTCCTTGCATTTCGCATCTTGATTTCTCATATTAATTCAGATGCATTTCATATTTCATTTTTCTCTACTTGCATATCGTTTTCATGCTTAGTTTACAATTTTTTGAAAAAAATGTCAAAATTTTTCTTTTCTAGATTAGTTTTCATTTTTTTTATTTTTACGTGTATGGATAAAGGGTGATAGCACCACCCTATATGTTTTGATTTTTTTGTCTGAGTTTTGGCAGGCATGGGTCTACCAGGAGATGTTGCGGTTCTCATGCACTCTATGATGAGCACATTTACCCAAGTAGGAGCTAGATGTTATCCCCATTTTGTGGGATAACTAAGGAGCTTATGTCTTGAGGCCCTCAGGTTGTGTATATGGAGTGTGGAGAGACTACATGACCAACAATATCCATTTGCACAGATGGAGACACTTCTCACCACCACCAAGGTCATAGATTTTCAGATGGCATCCACCACACCAACTAGATTTCGAAAGAAAATGGGCCTTGCTCCATGAGGTACAACTCGGGTATTATGGTAAGTCTCATTTCAATATTTGAGTCATTTGAGTATGTTGCATCTTAGAATGCTTTATATTTCATGACATATTCTTGGACATTATGCCTTTTTCCCTATTTCACCTTGGTGGTTGACATTGTGCCCTAGTAAGTGGTCTTTCTTGGGAATGGATTTTCTACTAGGAACTCCCTTGAAGAGCCATCAGAATGGGTTTTCTAGCGATATGACACTACCATCATCTGGCCACCAAGACAGGGTAGTGGCTCTTAGTTGCACAACTGAGAGAAAGGCGGTCTAATCACGAGCCAACCTTTTCATTTCTGTAAAAGTATTCATGAGTCACATTGTCACTATCTGGACACCACACTAGGACAGTGGCCTTCAACTCATCCTTAAAACAAGAAAGAAACAAATCATGGCAAAACGATAGGCTTGGAAAAAATTGCATTACAAACGAAGGTCCCACACACCTTCTACAAAGGAACCCATGAATGAGACACTACAACCCCTTGTATGTCATGAACCCCATGCCCATTGAGTCTTGATCCTTAACCACTTCACCCACTTTACATGGCTTAGAGAGGAATCTCTTGGAAACACTCTTTGACCTAGGGAAAGATCTACCCAATAGGATACCTTGTCAACCCTCCCATATCCAAGCTTGGAAAATCACATAATGTCTTTGAGCAGTTAATTGTTTGATAGGGATATATTTGATGCACATGCTTAGGTGGTTCATTTATTGACTTGATTTAATTATCAAGATATTTTGACTTGAGATCCTTGGAGGGTGTGCTTATTTGTCTTTGCGGGACCTAGTTGGTGGATAGTCTTGGAGGAACAATCCTAGCTTGGGATTCCATGGGGCTTGAATCCCACAGGTGGATTCCAAGGGCCCGCATGACGGATGCAAGAGACATACCTTCAAAGGCCTATAAGACATTGTGGATGACATAACATTTCCCTCACATGCCAAACATTTTTCTTGGGAGAGGCAAAATGTCACCTTTGGTGGCATGACATCATCTAGGAGGGATAGGGTTTTGGTGGCGAGGCTACCATTCATTGACACAAGGAAATTTTGAGGAGAATGAGTCTTTGACCATGAAGAAATTACTTGGATGATTGACATGTGATTTTGGGAAGACTAACTACACTCCTTCAACCAACGAATTTCTCCAAGTGTCAAAACGCCCCCTAAAGGAGTGACACCACCTTAAGTTAGGGTTTCTTTTTGTGTAAAAGTAAATTTTAAATTAATTGTTTAATATTATTTGTGTAAAGGGGAAATATAAGGGTTGTTGACCCCTAGTCTTGTGGTTTACCCTAAAATTATGTGGACAAACTATTTTGGAGACATTTTGTATAAATAGAGATCATAAGATCTCATTTCATAACATAACTCTCCCATTGTGAGAAGTATTGGAATGAAATTTTCCCTACCTTTGGCTAGTTCTCTCTCTTGTGCTCTTGTATATGGTTATCTCTTTGTTTATTGGTTGATGGGAGTGGTGTGCTAGCCTTGGAAGTCTCTTCTTTTCTATTTTTGTGGTTTGTCTTAGCTATTTCCCTTGAATTTGTGAGATTTTTACATTATGCTATCATTTGTTATTCAATTCAAGGTTATTTTCTAGAGCTAGGTGGGAAGTATAAGGGCATACACCCCCACCTTAGTCTCCATCATTTTATGCTTACATGTTATTGGTTTAACAAGGGTTTGGTAAGAGAAGTATAAGAGCATACACCCTCATAGCCTAAACCATAGTTAGAGATACCTTCTTTGGGGAGTAAGAGGATTTACACCCCCAAGGAGGTAGTACCTCTAACTTTTTCTTTGCTTGATTCCATTAACCCAATTATCAAAGGCACTAGTCATTTACTTGTTGCATTGGAGAAATAAATTGTTGCCTTGGTAAACATGATTTTTTCTAGTTTTAAAGTTGTCTCTTTGGGAAAGTGTTCCTTGAGCCTTTGGCTCCCTTACCTCATTTAGGCATCCCCTTTCAACCACAAACTCTTGATCCTTTTAAAAAACTAACCTACATCCAATAGGGCTACAGAAAACTAGCTAACCTATAGCCAATAGGGATAAAAAAAACTAACCTTCTAACACTTAATAACTCCTAAACTAACCCTAGGATTTAGCCCTAAATTTTCCATAACTCTCTACTAAGCCTAGCGCACCTATTGGGCTAGTTAGAGGTGGTTTCTTGTGGCTGATTTTTCTATTGTTAAGCTTGGTTTTCTATAGCCATAAGGATGACAATATTGATGGTTGTGGAGCCTGATTATCTTCTTTATTCATAGGTTTGTTTCAGTCGTGCTTGTACCCCATTACCTAACGGGGGCGTGGGGGGGATTTCCCCCCCACAACTGTCGCCAGGGGGGTCCAGGGGGGCGACGACAATTTTTGTAGCCCCCCCTGGCGGGGGATTCGAGGGAAGTGCCACTGAAGCGAAATATTGAGAAAAAGTTCCTTGTAAAATATTGTAATTTCGTAGTCAATCTGGACCATTTATTATAAGGTCACAGATCCGATGGTAGAAGATATTTTTAGGGGTTTTTTTCCCTAGAATGCAACCCTCTCTTATGAGGGAATTGTATTGTAGCTATGCATTCTTGCGAATATTGTATTCTTATAGAGGAGTCTACAAGAGAAAGAAGAGGAAGTTACATCGGTTGAGTTGTAGGTTGTATCCCTTCATTTTGTTGGATAATAAAAAGGAAGGACCTGACAATTTCTTTGGTGGGCATAGCCCACACTGGGTGAACCACGTATATATGTGTCTCTATTGTATTGTGTGTCTTTTGTGTTTTATTTCCGCATTTGTTTTATTTTATTGCTCTGTGATCCTGTTTTTCTAACAAATATCACTGCAACAAGATTTTGTTTCAACCTACCTATTTGTGCTAAAGTTATTGCTTAATCATTGGTGAGTTGAGCTAGCTTTCACTATATTGCCTCTTGTTTATTTTATCATATTCCTAACACTTATATTGCAGCCTTTTCTATATTTATTGAGATAATATATATCATTTATTTTTTCCACAATTAGGGACAACACGCTTAACTTTATTTTCCAACTAACATATTACATTATATGCTTTGTTTTCCTTGTGTCTCGGGAAGGTATTCACACTTGGTAGGTAACTCAACTCAATTGGAAACCCTTGAACCTTCCCAAGACTCATTTCCAAGCTCTTCCTATCATATAGAATTGACCTCTAGGGACATCCACTCATACTTATCACTTTCTTTCTCAATCCCCCCTGGGGTCACTGGGATTCCCCCCTTGAGGTGACTACCTCACCTCTAAAGTGATGGGAATGTTTGCCTAAGGTGATAGTGGGTAGGTTCTCTCCTAGTTGTTTCCAATTGGTGGTTGTGTCGGGCTTTTCCCAACCTACAACTTGTGCGATAATAGGACCTTAATGAAAGACAACAAAAATGGGTGAGAAATATTTAGGCATATAGCTTTGACATAGAATATGTCAAGGGAAATAACAATGTTGTAGCAGATGCCTTGTCTAGAAGACCTTTAGCCTGCTCCATGTCATATATCTCAGTTAATTGGAAATCCCATCTATTGGTGGAATACTCTAAAAATAAATTTGCATGTGAATTGATGGATGGACAGTTACAGGATGTCAGGTACAAGTTCATAGATGCCATCATTTATTACAAGGGAAGGATCTATCTAGTTCCAGAATCCTTGTTAAAGAAGAGAGTGCTTCAATAATTTCATGACTCATCATTAGCAGGGCATCATGGATTCCTTAAAGCATACAAGTAGATAAGGGGAATTTTCACTTGGAAAGGCCTCAAGGGAGATGTCATGCACCACATAAAGGAGTGTACCACTTTCCATAAAAACAAAGATGATCACACTCACCTAGTAGGTCTATTACAACCTATCTCCATTTCATAGCGTAAGTGGGAGAGTGTATCTATGGATTTCATTACAGGTCTCCCCAAGGCACAGGGGAAGGATTGCATATTTGTGATAGTATATTGTGTGACCAAATTTGCTCACTTTTTCTCCATATCCATGGACTTTAGCGCATCTCAGGTGGAAGAGTTGTTTTTCAGGTTGCATGGATTGCCCAAGATGATTGTGAGTGACAGGGACAACACATTCATGAGCATATTTTGGCAAGAGTTGTTTAGGCTAGTGGGCACTGAGTTAAATCCCAGCACTAGCTACCATCCACAAATAGATGGACGAACTGAGATAGTAAACAAGTGGGTGGAAGGTTACCTTCATAATTCTGTAGCTGGGCAACAAAAAGTGTGAGTCAAATGGCTTTATCTAGGTGAATATTTCTACAACACCACTCACCACATGTCTATTGGTATGTATCCCTTCAAAT
Source organism: Picea glauca (assembly GCA_000966675.3). NCBI lineage: Eukaryota > Viridiplantae > Streptophyta > Pinopsida > Pinales > Pinaceae > Picea > Picea glauca. The sequence goes on along the minus strand of JZKD02S0646450.1, from coordinate 218,411 downwards.
ATTTATACAATTATGATCCCCTTACTTTTTTTGAGATTTTTTTTGGAGATAACAGGGCCCCTATGGCTAAAGAATGGATACAATAAATTCAATACATTCTCAAAGAGCTCAAATACCATTTGTGAAGGGCTTAAAACGAGCAGAAGTTATCTGCTGACAGGCATAGAGTAGAGCGCACTTTTGAGGTAGGGGACTTGGTGTATTTGAGGCTACAACCATACATACAGACATGCATTAATAAAAATGGCACTGAAAATCTCAAACTTTGTTTCTATGGGCCTTACAAGGTGCAAAGGAAAGTTGGGGAAGTTGCATATGAATTAGAATTACCATAAGGAAGCAAAATCCACAATGTTTTCCATGTATCATGCCTTAAGTGAGAATTGGGGCAGCATATTGTAGCTAATGAAGAGCTATCACTAGTTGATGAAGAAGGGCAGTTGATCTTGATTCCAGAGGATATTTTGGAGATGAAGACGAAACAACTAAGGAGCGGGTACATTAAGGAATACTTGGTAAAATGGAAAAAAATTCCTATAGAAGACACCACTTGGGAGAATAAACAAGTGCTACAACAAATAGGTTCAGGATTGCTTGTTGGAAAGCAATTTCTAGTATGAGAGATTTTTATGTTCCCCTCTCCTTGAAAAGAATATTAGAGGACTTAGTAGTCTAGTCACCCCTCTAGATTATAGTCTCATGGGTAAAAGGGGTTAGGAGGCGCTAAAGTGTCAATGAGGAACTTAATGTTATTTCATTAAAGTGACTTTGATAAAGCATAAAAAGGGTTATTTGACTTGAGGAGAAAATAAACTAATAACCTTATAAAAAAGAAATAAAGTAACTCAAATGAAAATTAGAAGATGGAGGTATAAAATAGAGAGGAGGGAGCCTCACTCCTCATTCAAGTCATTTTTATTTGATTGCTTCTTGAGCTATGCAGCTTACGTTTTAAGGTTTTGAGTAAACAAACCCTAGAGATCAGCAAGGAGCTGAAAGATTCCTCCATTCCTGATCCAATCTTAGTTAATGTGGTGAAAGATTCCACCCTCACCATTCTATTCAGCTACATGTTGATTTCTACAGTGGATTGAAGAGACATGGCGTAGATATGGAGGTTTTTTGCAGGTGGGGCACATTGTTGGAAGAAGATTAGTTCGATTTGGGTAGAAGAAGGGATATATGAGGTGAATCTCTTTCCTGGAGGGTTTTCCCAGCCTATAACACCCTTTCTCACTTATTATTGGAGGGTTTCTTCTGCATATTAATTTATCATGGTTTTGGGGTGAATATTTGAAGAGTTGTGCACTTTCCATTGAGGATTAAGTGAGTTGCAGAGATAGATCTAAGATTTTGGTTGATAGATCTCTTCATATGCACTATACCTACCCTGATCTATAGTTTGGAAACATTTTGCAAGGTTTTGAGGGCCTTTCTCAATGAAGCCGAATTTCTTAGCTTGCTACACCCAATTGGGGCGCATCTCAGCTAAATCTGGAGGTGCCAAGTCTTCAAGGGAAATAAATTGATCTTGTATTGACTTGTATGTTGTTACTGAAGGCCTAGGAGATCTCACATATCTCTATCATTGTATATTGGTGGAATATTTAACATGTACTTCTTTATCTTTTCTATATCATTCCATATCTACAAATATTATGTATGGAGTTCAGCTTATTATCTAAATAAAGGTCACACCTGAAGTTATTTGGGCCTTTTATTTTGTTATTTCTCTTGTATCTTGTTTTACATTCATCCTTCACATGCTATAAAACTCAACCAAGCACTCCCAGCGCAACTTTGACAAGCAGATATATAAAACATTCAAACAAAAAATGCATACCAACCAGAAAGTAAACCCTAAGTTCCTAGTGAATATACTTGGGAACATTACACCTACCAATAAAGAAGATGAGTCCAAAGTACACAATTTTCTAAGCCAGACACCTAGAATACAAGCGTTGAAGTCGATAGGGGAAATCTTGCCGAAATCAAGGCAATGAGGAGTCCTTGAATCCAACATGACGTAAAAAGTAAGGTGTGACTAACAAACACTGACACCAATGGGGGATGGGAAGGAAATGAGAGGTGGACTAAAGACATCCCTTTTTCAGAGCATAAATGTTAGACTAACCTAGCAGCGACTGAAAACATTCCACAGGGAATGGTGGATTACTGAGCACATGCATTTTCAATGACATATTAGTAAACCATTGGGACAACTGGACGTTAAAATTAGGCAAAACTGGATGGGTTTTATTATCGCACAAACTGTAGTTTGGGAAAATCCCGACCCAATCCATAAGATGGAAATAACTGTGGGAGAGTCCACCCACTGTCACTTTAGGTAAAACCTACCCTTTCTTTAGTAAAGGAGACATCCTACACAAGGGGGGAATCATGGGTGACCCTTAGGGGAAATGAGATGGAAAATGAAGTTGTGGAAGTTATTCCCCTATAGTTCAAGTTACTAAGTGGAAATTGGCTTAATAATGAGTCTTGTAGATGTTTAATGGTTTCCAAGTGCTTGAGTACCTACGAAAGATAGTTGTACTCGCCCGAGACACAAGAGAGACAAGTATGCAAGCTCAATTGTTAAGTGGACAAGCAAGTGAATTTTTTTGTCCCAAACTACAACAGTAAACAATGGTATATATCAGCAAGGAATGAAGCTATTTACTGCATATTTAACCACTCAAAGCATCAAATATTTATTGATAAATGAAGCACAAAACATGTATATTAATCTCCAATACTTAGGCACAACATTTAGTGGTTTTATAGGGTTGTTATATGATTTTTTCATAGTAAATTTGTAACATCCAAGTGGCTGTAGAAAATATTTTCTACAACAACAAGTTTTATCCATGAAAAAAAAGCAATTAATACGACAAAAAATTCATCAATTAACAGCAGAATGATAATAATGACTTACTAGAAAATTTCCACGGTTAAAATGAAAGTTAAAATCAAAGATATAAAACGATTTGCTACATCCCTAATGTTTGTATCTTTTAGTTAGCAATAACTCAAGATATACTAGGCCAATTAAGATGCCCTATAGGCTTTAGGGAACTTAAAGCATCAAGAATATATTCCAACTTGAACAAGATCAATATCTCTCAAAATCATGTTTACCAATGCAAACAATTTATTTCTCCAATGCAATAAATGATTAGTCAATTTCCAAATGGGTTATGTACTCTTATTTTATTAGGTTATACCTACATAATCAAGGGGTGTAATCCCTTTTACATCCTTGAGATAGTAACCCTAACAAGGTAAATTCTAGGAGGGTGTAAGCCCTTTTACTCCTCCTAGCAACCTTTGCAATAGCCTTTTCAACAAACAATAATGATAAAACTTGGTGGAGGGTGTATGCCCTTGTACTCCTCCAAGAATATAGCCAAAAACAACCATGGAACAAGAAAGAAACTTAACAAAGCATAGATTTTCCTTACCAATTCCAAGAAATGTCAAGACAAAACCCTAGTTACCAAACAATTTTCATCACCAAAGAAATATAAAGATCCTCCAAGAGTAGCACACCACTTCACTTCATTAGTTTAGAGACAAACCATATCACAACAGAGAGAGAGAGAGAGAGAGAGAGAGAGAGAGAGAGAGAGAGAGAGAATGATTTTCCCCAAGAGGGGAAAAAATTTCAGCCAAATAGTCTTCTCACAATGGGAGAGCTATAATAAAATGACAAGAGTTTGATCTCTATTTATACAAATCTTATAAAAAAAAGTTTTTTTCCATTTAACTTAGGGTAAACCAAAAAAAAAGGGAGACGGTTCCTTTTATTTTTCCCCTTTACATCATAAATTAAAATTTAACTTTAAAAATTGTACATAAGAAACCCTAAAGATGACATCAACCCTCTCTAGGGTGACGTTTTGACATTTCTAGCAAGTCGTTGAGCAAAGGGAGGATGTTGTTGGGCATCCTAAGGATTCTCCTTCATAATCTAGGCTCATCAAAGGGTCCTCCTCTTCAAAAATTCCAAGTGTCCATAAAAACACATCATCACCATTGTTATCGCATAATCTGTACTTTCCCAAAGCCTAAAAGAAAGTAGACCGAGATTGGCGTAACACGAGGGTAATCTTGTCACTGTCACCCCAACATGATACCCTTTCTATTTAGGAGGAAAAACCTTCTCCAAGGGAGATGTCCTAGACCTAGTGGGTTGATGAAGGGAAAGAAATGATAAGTAAACTACCCCATCTCTAGGTCACTCAAGTCAAGTTTAAGTCTTGAAGGATGAAGCAAAAGAAATATAAAGTGTGCCTTCCCCTTACCAATACAACAACACGTGTTAAAGGAAATAAATGTAGATTTTAACCTTGTACAATATTTACAGCAAAAAGATTTTCAGTAAAAGAACAAAAAAGATACAATGGCAAATACAAACATTACACAAAGATTTCTCCCCTGGAAACCCAAACCGGGAAAACCAACATATTCTATATTTTCATTGTGTTACATTGCTTACAATACAATATACATATAGGAGCCAACGGCATCAAAAACCCTAACCCAATGACCTGGATTAGTCAACGAACCTAATTCCTTAACCGAAAATAGAAAATCATTGACAAAGAAACCATGTGCCAAAAACCAACCTAAATATGTGACACATTTCCCGAGGTAGAAAAAAATTCTGGGGGGCGTTGCCCCTGAACCCCCGCACGGGAGGCATTTTCCCCCCTACACCCCCCCTCAAACCCCCCTACGCACCCGGTGCAATGCACAGACACTACTACTCATGCAAAGAATATAAAACATACCCAACATTCTCCCACTTGTTGTTTTCTTTGCATACAGGGGGTTACAAGGTTACATAGTCAACAATCCAAGGAAACAATGCCCATGAATCCTCTACACCAAGAGAACTTCTCAGTGCTCACATATTTTGTTAATGAGTCTGCAACATTCTTCAAAGTGTCCACCTTCATCAATGATACTTTCTTTTCTTCAATCATGTCTCTCACAAAGTGATATTGAATATCAATATGCTTTGTCTTTGAATGATAAGTTGGGTTCTTAGCTAGAAAAATTGCACTCTGACTATCACACTCTATCCTTAAATCTTTTTGTACCAACCCAATACCTGAACACCATCTTTGTAACCATATTGCTTCCTTATTTGCATGAGTGGTTGCCATGTATTCAACTTCTGTAGTTGAAAGTGCCACTACAGCCTGTCTTTTGCTCATCCTCCAAATAGTTTAAACACATACCCACTTGTGGATCTCCTACGATCCAAATCTCCAACCCAGTATGCATCCACAAATCCATGTATATCCACCACTATTTTCAATCCTAGTCTTCCTTCATAGCAAAATCCATAGCTAGCAGTGCCACGCAAATACCTGAAAACTCTTATTACTGTTGTCCAATGCTCCTTCCCTGGTTTTGACATATACATGCTCAAAACTCTCACTGCATGTGCAATGTCTAGTCTAGTACAGACCATTTCATACATCAAACTACCAACTGCACTCACATATGGAACACAAGACATTTCCTCCTCCTCTTCAAGTGTCTTGGGACACTGATCCACAGATAACTTTACACCAACAGGAATAGGAACCTTGATCAGTTTACATTCCTACATATTAAACCTCTGTAACATTGTCTCGACATATTTTCTCTAACTTAACCAGAGATTCCTCTTTTTCCGATCTCTTTTAATTTCCATGCCCAAAATGAAATTTGAAGCACCGAGATCCTTCATGTCAAATTTAGAGGACAACTGAGTTTTCACATCCTGGATAATATCCTTGTTGTTTCCTATCAACAACATGTCATCCACATACAAGACAAATAAATCAAATGATCACCAATTAATTTAAAATACACACAGTAATCCTCTTTGCTTCTTGTGAAGCCAAGTCCCAGCATATCAATATCAAATTTTTGATACCACATCCTTGGTGATTGTTTTAAACCATACAAGGACTTTTTCAGCTTGCATACTAGCTCCTTCTTTCCCTTCACAACATAACCTTTTGGTTGCTTCATATAGACTTCTTCTTCTAGATCCCCATGTAGGAATGTTGTCTTCACATCCATCTGTTCTACTTCAAAATCAAATGCAACATCAATAGATAACATAAATCTTATAGAGGTTAAATTTGCAACAGGAGAAAAAATATCACCAAAATCAATTCCCTCAACCTAGGAATAACCCTTTTCTACTAACCGATCTTTGTATTTCTCCACTTTTCCTTCTGCATCCAGCTTCTTTTTAAATACCCATTTGTTGTCAATGGGCTTTCTTCCAGCTAGAAACTCCACTATATCCCAAGCCTCATTCTTATCCAAAGATGCCATTTCTTCGTCCATGGCCCTTTTCCAGAGATTTCCAACCTCTGAATCCATTTCCTCCCTAGCTGATCCGGATTATTTTCGGCACGAAATGAGAGCGGAGATATAATAAAGAAATGCACAGAGATATCGCGTATATCTAGTAATATAACAGAAATATATCAGATATGCAACCATAAA